>CAUYPK010028309.1:0-22225 GCA_963574355.1 Loris lydekkerianus | reverse complement strand
GTAGAAGCATTCCCTTCTCTCCACATCCACACCAACATCTGTAGTTTGGGGATTTTTGTGATATGGGCTAATCTTACTGGAGTTAGATGATATCTCAAAAGTGGTTTTGATTTGCATTTATCTGATGATTAAGGATGATGAACTTTTTTTCATGTGTTTGTAGATTGTGCATCTGTCTTCTTTAGATGACTAATTATCTTATTGGTATGGATAGAATTGTTCCAGGTGACCGGTGCCTGGTGAGAGTGTGAGCCCTGCCAGTTATGTATCCCCCATTCCCGGACCAATCCCTGAATGCCCAGCACTCACGGAGCACCAGGCGCAGTTCTCATCTAATCCTCGCAACCCTCCCCCCCCCATTGTATAGATGAGAAATTGAGATTCAGAGAGGCAAAGTGACTTGCCTCAAGTACCACAGCTGGCCATTGGCAGAGCCAGAGCTCAAGCCTGGTCCTAAGCATCCAGCCGCTCTGGGCCGATGAAGCTGCCCTTATAATGTTTGCTGGTAAACTGGGGACCACTGTCCCATGGCGCTGAACTTGCAACTTCTTTCTTCTGTCTCTCAGAGTTATTCAGGGACAGCACCACATCACTTTGTTGCAAATCTTCCCTGTAGAGAATGAGGTCACCTCCCACAAAGGTGGATCTTGCTTTCCCTTTCAGCTGCTCCCAGGGGACCAAGTGACCTGAGAGTTGGTCAGCTGCCAAGTAGACCCGCTGGAGTCAGGGCTCTGGTGTTCCCTTGACAAGAAAGAAGACAGAACTAACAGGACTGCCTTCCCTTCAGGCAGAAGGAGTTTACAACAACTTACCAGGAAGACACAGAAAGAGGACAGGGAAGAATTCACCGTTGTTATTTGGGTTCTTGGGATGCTTTAGTTCCGTGTCTGGCTCAGCTAGGGAGGAGAGGATTTTGCTAACCAGGGGATCCTTGGCTATGTCTAGAATCACTCGGACCATAACTGGGGCTGGGGAGGGGGTGCTCCTGACTTTACAGGGCAGAGGCCGGGGGCAATGTCAATCCTCCCCCCCAATGCACAGGACAGCCCCCCCGAGAATTATTTGGCCCAAATGTCTATGGTGGTGAGAAATTCCATTCAATGGGGTAAAACACGGAGCTTCACGAGCTCAAGTCAAGTAGAAGATATTCAGGTAAAAACTGTAATTCGTCATCAGCTTTGAGAAAAGCATCTTCCATTTTAAACTGGCCCCATTTTTCTCCATCCCCATTTTTCTCCCTGCCAACAAAGATGTGGAGATGCAGACATTTACACTCTTTTTTCCCACCCCATGAATCTGGAAGTAAAAAATGATCCCCCCCAAAAAAATCCAGAGTTCTCCCAGCCCTGCCACACCTTGACCATCATCTGTGAGGCTCGGATTTGTTTACTCTTTCTTAAGGGAATGGGGGATTCTGAGAAAAAAGTGAGCCTAGAAAATTGGGCATGGAGGGAAACAAGAACATTCCAGAAAGATTTTTCAGGTAACCTCATTCGGAAGTGGCTGAAGTAAAAAGATTTTGCTTTAATTTAAAAAAGAAGAAGAAAGGAAGGAAAGTAAAACAAGCAAACACTCAACGGGAAGCATTAGGACACAGGGGTCATCTCTGCAGCCCAGGACACGCTGTGAGAGGGAATCCAATATCCACGGGACAAGACGGGTCCTCCAAGAAGCAGACACTGAGATGCAGTCAGGAGTGCAAAAGATTTGTTGGGTAGTAACACCTGTGAACAAAAACAGGTGGGTGCGCTGTTGGGATGCGCAGGGAGCTCCAGGCAACGGCTGCCAGTGGGTGGAGGCGCCCTTTGACAGGAGGTAGCCAAGCCTTGCTCTCAGCCAGGGGCCACCCCACCAGAGCCTACCATCAGCCAGCCACACTCCTGGGTAACACCTCCTCTCGTGAAGGGAGAACTGAATGTGCCAAAGCAGATGTTGATGCACAGATCTGTTTGAAAGTGATTTATGAGGAATTATTCCCAGAAAAAAAATGAGGAGTAGGCCAGTGGACCAGATAAAGCAAGCAAGATATCAAAGTCCCACCTAGAGCAACTCTGGCTGAGCCCTTGCGAAGGTCATGCTCAGAATTGACCAATCAGGCGGGGATCAGGGTCAGCCAGCCCCAGTCCATATCTTCACACCCCTCCTGTTCCCCCCACCCCCTCAGGGGTAGTGAATTCTCAGGTACTTCTTGTTCCCTGTGCCCGCAGACAAAGTGAGTTCCTGAAACTACGGGGCAGCCCCCACAAAGGGATGCAGATGCTGGCTATTGCAGGGAAGGTGCCCCAGATGCAGCTGTGCTTGGCAATGACCAAGAGCCCAGGGCTGTGTGTATGGAGCTCTGGCTGCACCCAGTACAGGCTGAAACCCACATATTATCAATGTAGAGAAGGAAAATTGAAAAGAGAATCAATTCTTTTAAAAATTTTATGAAACTATTCATTTAAAAGTCAACCTTGACTTTTTTTTTTCTTTAAAATATCAGCATAGGGCTGGGTGTGGTGACTCATACCTGTAATCCTCTGGGAGGCAGAGGCAAGTGGATTGCCTGAGCTCCGGAGCTCAGGACCAGCTTGAGAAAGAGCAAGACCCCATCTCAAAAACAAAATAGCTGGGCTTTGTGGTGGGGGATACCTGTAGTCCAAACCACTCAGGTGGCTGAGGCAAGAGCATTGCTTGAGCCCAGGAGTTTGAGGTAGCTGTGAGCTATGACACCATGGCACTCTACCCAGGGCTATAAAGTAAGACTCTGTCTTAAAAAATAAATAGGCAGTGCCTGTGGCTTGAAGGAGTAGGGCATCAGCCCCATATGCCAGAGGTGGCAGGTTCAAGTCTAGCCCCGGCCAAAAACTGCCAAAAAAAAAAAAAAAAAAAAAAAAAAAAAAAAAAAAAAATTAAAATTAAAAAATAAATAAATACATACATACATAATAAATATATATATAAAGTCTTTATTAAATAATAATAACATAAAATATCAGCATAGCATGCGGCTTAGAGCTGGCAAATAAGCTCCTGATCCTGCTACCTTCTCTGCAGAGCTGATGGCTCCTGCCCACAATATTTGAGGTACCTGTGAAGACCCAGTGACAGGTTAGTAGAGTAAAATGTACCAAGGGCAAGTCAAGGAGATGTGAAGCCATTTGCATTGGTGAGAAAATGTGACGTATTTTACAAACTTTGCCTCAGCGAGGTCTTTGGATTATTAAAAAAAAAAAAAGTCCAACAATAGCTCCAACAAGGACTAAAGATTCAGTTTAGGTAAATCAGAAGTTACTCTCGAAATGCTTTACCTCAAAGTCATCCTGCAGAAGTTTGTTTACAGACTAATTTTCCTTATGTTCAATGCGTTTTTCTTACAGAGAAGCTTCCAGAAAGAAACCTCAGAACTCTTATTTCTTAGGTTCTCACAGGGGTGGTAGATGGGTCCAAATTGTCTCTCCACACCAAGTGGAGCTCACTTGGAATTCCTGCAGTTGGTCTGACCACTGCCAGCGGTGGAACCAGGGAACCCTGAGCCCAGCACTCCTGCCTCTGAAATCTGAGTGGTCCATGTGGACAATTTATGTAAGTTTAGCCAGAAATCATGGAACCTCTATGGGGCAGCATCTAAGCACATGTCATATAACTCTCTTAACTTGCCTTTTCTATTACTTTGCTTATTATGTTATTTTATTTCTCTTTTTTTTTTTGGGGGGGGGGGATAGTTTTAAATATACAGAAAAACTGAGAAGATAGTGTAAAGCTCCCTGCACACAGCCCCGGTTACCACCATCTTTCCCTGGTGTGGCAAGTTTTCTACAGTTAATGAAGCAGTATTCACACATCGTTACTAAACGCAGTCCACAGTCTGTTCACACTTCCTTAGTTTTCAACCTAACGATGTTTTCTGCTCTCTCCTGGGATTCTGTCCCAGCTGCTCTGTTTATTACTTCTGGTGGTCGTGTTCCTGCACGTTCCTCAGCACTATGATGATTTTTCAGGCTTTCCTTGTTTTTGATGACTTTGACACTTTTGAGAAGTGCTGGTCAGGATTACCCTCTGCTGGGATTTGTCTGGCGTTTTTCTCATGGTTGAATCATGATTATGAGGCTTGGGGCAGAAGGTCACGAAGTTGAAGTTCTGCTTCACTTCATTCCAGTGGTTCACTTTGAATGTGACGGTGGCTGTTGATGTCGACCTTGTTTACCTGGTACTATCTTCAGATTCCTCCTCTCTGAAGTTGCTCTTTCATTTATTTCCCCAATTCTTACCTCACTCCTTGGAAGGGAGCCGCCACCTGCAGCTCACACGTGAGGAGTGGGAGTGGCGCTCTACCCCCTTGGGGCTGGACCATCGACACAATTCCCTGGGAATTCTGCCTGGGAGATTTGTATCTTCTCTCCCATGAATTCCTTTATTTATCATTTATTTATATCAGTATGGACTCAGGTGCTTATTTTCAACTTTACCACTGCTTCGGTTGATCTTATTTATTTATTTATTTTTGGGAGACTGAGTTTCACTTTGGACCCTTGATGGAGTACCGTGGCATCAACAGCTCACAGCAACCTCCAACTCCTGGGCTCAAGCTATTCTCCTGCCTCAGCCTCCCAAGTAGCTGGGACTACAGACGCCCACTACAACACCCGGCTATTTTTTGTTGCAATTCTCTTATTTTAGCTGGCCCAGGCCAGGTTTGAACCTGCCACCCTTGGTATATGGGGCCGGCACCCTACTCACTGAGCCACAGGTGCCGCCCACTTTTGTCGATCTTCATTTTATAGCTTAAATTATTCCAGCTTTGGGCACTTGGGACTCTTTTTTTGTTGTTATTGTTGAGACAGAGTCTCACTTTGTCACCCTCGGTAGAGTGCCACAATGTCATAGCTCACAGAAACTCAAACTCTTGGGGTCAAGCTATTCTCTTGCCTTAGCATCCCAAGTAGCTGATACTACAGGCACCTGCCACAATGTCAGCTATGTTTAGAGACAGGGTCTGGCTCTTGCCCAGGCTGGTCTCGAACCTGTGAGCTCGGGCAATTCACTTGCCTTGACCTCCCAGAGTGCTGGGATTACAGGTGTGAGCTGTGTGCCTGGCTCCCTTCTGCCTTAATCCCATAGACTTCGTTCACTGCCCAAGTTACTGGGATCAGCACCTGTTCCCCTACCTCCTTCAGTGACATTATTTTAGACATTTATAACACAGTTAGATTCTCTTGTTCAGTCTTCATTTTCTTCTTGGATTGCACTTAATTTGAATCAATGAAGTAATTCAAAGTCAATCTCTCCGCCCAGGGATCCTCTCTGTTAGATTGTATACAATGGGGACCTTGAATAAAAAAATTGTTTTCTTTTCTTTTTTTTTTTTTAGGGGATCATGGAATCTCTTGTTAGTTAAATAGCTACAAATTTATGTCATTTCCTTCTTCATGCCTTTATTTAAATTTTTAATTGTTTTGTTTCCAAGAGGACCTAACAATTTGATTCGTTATTTCTCTGTGTCATCAAGTACTGTATATACTCGAGTATAAGCCGAGTTTTTTCGGCACAAAATTTGTGCTGAAAAACCCGAACTTGGCACAAATTTTGTGCCAAAAAAACTCAGCTTATACTCGAGTATATATGGTATTTATCTGCTTTAATTATAAGCCAGCTGTAAATTTCTTAATTCCCTGCTATATCTGAATGATTCTCCAGTCCTTTTGAAAACATATGCAGTACCGTAGTAGTAGCTACAGGAATAGAGAGACAATGTTTAAAGCACAAAAGAAAAAATTCAGAAGAGAATTAGAAACTCCTTTAAAACTATAATAAGTCTAAAAAAATAGTTTGCACTAGCAGTCTGGCAAAATAAATAAATAAGGTCACCATCCAATCTATAGAGAACTCAAATTAATCCATATGAAAGAAGTCAACAATCCCAGATATCAATGGGCAAGAGACATGAATAGAACCTTCTCTAAAGAAGACAGGCGAATGGCAAACAAACATATGAAAAAATGCTCATCATCCCTATTTATTAGAGAAATGAAAATCAAAACCACCCTCAGATACCATCTAACCCTACCGAGAATGGCCCACATCACAAAATCTCAAAACTGCAGGTGCTGGCGTGGATGTGGAAAGAAGGGAACACTTTTACACTGCTGGTGGGACTGCAAACTAATGCAACCTTTTTGGAAGGAAATATGGAGAAACCTCAAAGAACTCAAGCTAGACCTCCCGTTTGATCCTGCAATCCCATTACTGGGCATCTACCCAGAAGGAAAAAAATCCTTTTATCGTAAGGACACTTGAACTAGATTGTTTATTGCAGCTCAATTTACAATCGCCAAGATGTGGAAACAGCCTAACTGCCCAGCAACCCAGGAATGGATTAACAAGCTGTGGTATATGTACACTATGGACTACTATTCAGCCATTAAAAAAATGGAGACTTTACATCCTTTGTATTAACCTGGATGAAAGTGGGACACATTATTCTTAGTAAAGCATCACAGGAATGGAGAAGCATGAATCTTACGTACTCAATTTTGATATGAGGACAATTAATGACAGTTAAGGACATGGTGGGGGTGGGGGAAGGAGAGAGCAGAGAGAGAAAAGAGGAGGGGGTGGGGCCTTGGTGTGTGCCACACCTTTTGGGGGCAAGACACGATTGCAAGAGGGACTTTAACAAATGCAATCAGTGTAACCTGATTTCTTGTACCCTCGATGGATCCCAACAATAAAATAAATAAATAAATAAATAAAGGTTGCCATCCAGTGTCTGAGGACATAAAAGGGGTAAGTCACCACACCAGGTGCCAAAGAGAGTGGCAAATTGTTTAACTTTTGCATGCCTTGGTTTCCCCTGCTGAGACACAGGATAATAATAATAGGTCCCTACATGTACATCCCAGGGCGTGTGTGTGGTTTAAGTGAATTTGATACATACAACATCCTCGGAACAAATTATAACGCATAGAAAATGCTCCATAAATGTTACCATTCTTATTGCCACCAACACATTTTCAGTGGAAGAGCACTGTGGCGTGATTGACATGTCTAAAGATCACTTTGGAGGCTGGAGTCAGTGAGACATGTGAAGAGGCCATTGCAGAAGTCTGGGTGAGGGGTGAGGGGTCGCATGGGGCAGGTGTAAAGACAGGGAGAAGTGGGATGTGATGGGGCACCGGATCAAAGGAGTAGGGGCCAGGACAACACTCAGCTTTTGTCTGGAACAACTGGACACCAGAATCATGGAGGAGAAGACTGGAAGCTTTGGTTTCGGTAATCCTGAAACCAAAGAATTCAGCGCCTGCAGCAAGGGCTCAGGTATGGGAAGTTTGTTTGGGAGGTGATCCCAGGGAGCTGGAGTGAGGGACACTAAGACAAGAGGAATCCTGTAGAGTCCCAGGGACCCGGAAACCAGCCAGAGACAGTCCTGTGTCCTGGGAGCTCCTGCCGGGGGGAAAAACAACAAGACTCAACGATTCCAGGGCTACGTAGTCAGGGACACAGCGGAGGAGAACCCAGTGCCGCAGTGGCGGGAGGACTGGGGGCAAGGGCTTTTATTCATTCATCTGTGTGTTCTTCTACTTCAAAATGAGCGTAAAAAATAAACTCCAGTTCATTCAACAGATACATTGCAAGAAGAAAAAAGAAGAGCGCGTAAAAAATAAACTCCACTTCATTCAACAGACACATTGCAAGAAGAAAAAAGAAGATTAAGAAGACGCATGGCTAGCAACCTGACCATAGCGTGAATCTTATTTGGATCTTGATTCAAACAAACTTTAAAAATTATGTTTATAAGACAATTAGAAATTTAAATGGTGTTATGAAGAAATTATTGCTATTTTTTTGGTCTAATAATTATATTGTGGTTATATTAAAAACTGTCCTTATTTTTAGAGCTAACTAATGAAATGATATAATCTTTAAAATTTGCATTAAAATAGGGAGGGGTGAGCTGGAGGCAGAGCTGACTTGGGTTAGTAGCTAGTGGGTGGGGCTGGTGGTCTGCACCCGAGGCCCTTCACCCTGTTCCGTTGACCTTTGTGTACGTTGCACAGTGTCCACAATGGAAAGTTAAATAAATAAGCTCATCTTCCCTAGAATGGGATAGGATTAGCCCATCCGATTCTGATGATTGCCGGTACACCCAGTCCCCAACACACACACACAGACACACATGCTTATAGTTTGGTCCACACAGAACTCACCCTCCCTGTCCCCGGCTTTGGTGCTTTGTCGTTACTGTGTTTTCTCTCTCCTTGGCCCGACAGCCAATGATTCACCTGTAAAAAATCAATCTGTGCCTGTAGACCCCTTCTGGGCCCTATAGGAACCATGAAGCTGGTTCATCTCCTCCTCTCCAGGATGCCCTGTGTGGTCCCTGCCCTCGCCCACTCCTGCCATCATGATCTTGTCAAGCACCCTGATGACTGTTCTGTATTCTCTCTCAGGGATGGAGAGCCATCAGCCCTTAACAGACACATTTGTGCAAACATGAATAACATTTAAAAAAGAAAACGTGGCCCACCCTGACTCCCCAACCAGCTCCCAAGGGATAAAAGCATTCCTTTGCAATTTATTATCTCAAACTTAAATGCTCAGATCATTTCCTGTTCAAAAAAACGTTAATGGTTTTCTAGCTTTTATCAGGAAAGCCTTGTACACTGATACAACCTAGTTCTTTAGCTGCCTGGGTGGTTGTCAGGTTCTTAGCCTGAAACAAGTATTAGTTGGAATTGGATTTAACAAGCCTCAGCTCGGACTGCCCTATGACTGATGCTGGTAGCCGTAACGCTTCCATTCTCTTCAGAGTTTGTGATGTGAGTGTCCCAGAATGTCAGTCCTGTCCAATCTGCAGGCCCCACAGATGCAGCAATGCAGAGACAACAAACCACTCCAAGTGCAACAAGCCCCTTTGCCTGCCACCAGGTTTCTCTAAAATGCCTTTGCCTGGCAAATATTTGAGTTCAGCTTTGCAGAAGATGAGAAATCAGAGGCTAAAAGCTGAGGATGCTTCTCCCATGGAGTCCAGTCTAGAAGTCCAGTGGAAGCCGGAGGGCATGGAAGGACCACAGGTAGCTTTTAAGCCTACCAGGGGTCCTCAAACTACCGCCCGTGGGCCACATGCGGCAGTGTGATTGTATTTGTTTCCATTTTTTTTTTTTTTTTACTTCAAAATAAGATATGTGCAGTGTGCATAGGAATTTGTTCATAGTTGTTTTTTTTTTTAACTGTAGTCTGTCTCCAACGGTCTGAGGGACAGTGAACTGGCCCCATATTTAAAAAGTTTGAGGACCCCTGCGAAATCTTACTACTGTTATTCAGATGGCTCAGCTGTGCATGCCTTCAACAGTGGCTTGGTGTGGTCAATGAAGTATCTGGACTTCACTTTCCAGGTACAAGCACAGGTGTCTTCAGGCTTCAGCCCAGTAATGTCTAGGTACAAACTGACCAAGAAATTTATGTCATATCAAGTAGATATTGCTTTTGCTTCTAAAAAAAAAATTCATTTGCCCAATTATCTTGAAACACATGACCTTCTGTATCTACCATTTTCCCTCTTGGCAGAGGGCAGGGGACATAAGGGCATAAAATTCGTTTTATGTACCTCTTCCCTATAAGTGAAACAGCATAACAAGGGGGTTGATAATTGGCAAGTCAGACTCACCCGACATAGAGACGAGGCAGTATGGGAGGGCCTGGAGTAAACTAGAAGGTTGTGGCCCACATCCATTCACAGTGGGGGAGGGTGGAGTGGGGCGTTATTAACCTGTAGGCCCAACATTGCCAGGCCTTCCTTTGCGGAAGAAAAATAAAAAATGCAGATATTTTTATTAAATCTCGTTTTTCAAGTTTGGTAACTTATTCAAATATATGTATATATATAGTTTTTAATTAATTTATTTTTTTTCCTTGTATTTTAAGACAGAGTCTCACCCTGTGGTCTGGGTAGAGTGCCATGGCATCACAGCTCACAGCAACCTCAAACTCTTGGGCTTAAGCAATCCTCTTGCCTCAGCCTCCCGAGTAGCTGGGACTACAGGTGCCCACCACCACATCCAGCTAGTTTTTCTATTTTTAGTAGAGATGGGGTCTCACTGTTGCTCAGGCTGGTCTTAAACCCCTGAGCTCAAGCAACCCACCTGCCTCCCACAGTGCCAGGATTAATGTGTGAGCCACCTTCCCTGGCCAAGTATCTACTTATTAATATAATGCACCAGCTAACAAAACCTGTCTGTGGAGGAGCTTTGGCCCTCAAACAACCAGCTTGCAGTCTCATCATAAACTAATGGGAACAAAAGGCAACCCCTGACCATTCTTCCTTCATAAAAATGCTGCTCTTTGGCAAGAACATTTTCCATTACCTTTATTTTGTGTTCTGTTCGATTTATCAGGCGTAAAGTAAAAGTACTCCCACAGGGAACATCTACCTCCCCAGCAGAGTAGAGGGAAACATCTTCCTGTTTCACTTCTGGGCCTTGTGGTCTGAGAGTCCTTTTCCTATAAGAACTTGCCTTTGTCTTGTTCCCATGGGTCATAAGGCTACTTTGCTGAGAAAACTTGGCAGAGGGTTATATTTAGATAAGTGTAGAGCCCAGCAAATTCCCCTCTCAGCCGCCCTGGAACCCATGACTCCCTGGAGCAGGAGCCGGTGCCCTGCTGTTTCTGCCCCCCGTCTGCCCACCCTCAGGATGACTTTTGATTAAACAATGGGTAACTGGTACTTCTCTTTTATATACCCAAGAGAAGTTTACAAACACTGATTTAAAAGGCATAATGAATGCCTCTTTGTAATAATTGTAGTTATCTGATTTTACTATTACCTCAATTGCTTGCACATTAAAAAAAAAAAAAAAAAAAAAAGGTTTTTATGACAAGTGAAATGAAAAGGAGCCACCCCCTCTCCTGGGCCAATAGGCTGAGAGTTCCTGCCCAACCCTGTCTCCCCACATCCACCTATTTGCAAGTAGCCACATACGTTATAATTCACTGGGCTTCACATTTTCAGCTTCCAGCAAAAGCTCCTCAGTTGTTATCCTTATTTACTCCACAGAAAGGTGAAGACCAAGGGCGGAAGGCATGTTTAAGAATTCACAGATAACCTGCAGAGTAAGCCTCTCAGGCAGTGACAGACTCAAGGCTGCAACCAACAGGGTTCCTCATCCCACGTCTCAGGCCCACTGAGGAAACATTTGACCCTCCACTGACAGAAGTTCACAAATCTCCCACCTTTGTGGGGTTTTATGGACTGAACTGTGTCCCTGAAAAATTCATATAGTGACATCTTGACCCCCAGAACCTCAGGATATGACCTTATTAGGAGATAAGGCCTTTATCGTTAGGTGATTAGGTGAACTGCAGTCACATGGGCAGGTCCAGACTGTGGCTTGTGCAGCCTCAGATGGCTGCTTATGGGAGGTGCAGTGTCCCGGGGCCCCTCCTGTTGTGCAGAACATTCAAGCCAGCCCTCCCTGCAGGCTGCTGGGTCAGTTCCCCAACCTGCTCTGACTGTGGCCAGGAGGTCACAGGATATGCTCTGAAGCCACTGAAGGCCATTTGCTTTGTCATGCACCTATAGGAGAGTGTGTGCGCACAGGGGTGAGATATGCTTAGGCTGGGTCTGTCACTACACTCACTTATTCAAAGGCCAGATGATTCTAGAAAATGTCAACTAGTCTACAATACAATAACATGGTGAGGGGAGATGCTGCAATGGGGTTTGAGAAAACTTTAGGGATGAAAGAAATGTTTTCTGTTTTGATTGTAGCCACGGTTTTATGGATATATTTATCTTCTAGAAACTCATGAGATTATACCCTTTACAGCATGGACGCTGTTTATTGTATTAAAGGAAACCTCAGCAAGGTTGTTTTATCTTAAAGCCATTTTAGAAGATTTCCAGACATTTGGTACCCTGGGGATATGACAAAGAAACCAGAAGGCTTAGGTCAATTTTCGAGACAGCTCGAAAGCCTCCGTTGGCTCAGCCTGTGACATGGACTTGTGATTGCTCCACTCTCCTGGCCTGGGAAACAATGTAGGCAAGGAGGGCTGTGCTGGGGACCTGTACCAGCTCCAAGTCAGCCAGGCGGAGCAGGCAGAGCCAAGGGAGGCACTGGTCACCTTGCAGGAGGAAGTGTCAGCTGATTACCAGGATTGCTTCACAGGGAGCTGACATCTTTGATTTAAGGAGTGTGACAAAATAGAGCTAGCGTTGAGCCCCTCTCGTTCACCCCCACTTTGCTCAGGAACTACATTTTCTCAAAATTCAGATGAAGACTTGTAGCTCAGCTTCTGCTTTGGAGTGCAGGATTTAACACCCCTGTTAGTACAAGTGTCTCGTGAGGCAATGTCGATTGCAACACAGCCTGGCAGGAATCCTGCCACCACGGAGAAGAGACATGCCCAGACCATGCCAAAGCCTTGCTTCACTCTTGTTGATTGTAGTGCATGCTGAGGCAGACGAGAGTAAATGAACCCATTATATTGCTATTAATTCAAAACAGTGGAGCTTAAGATAGTCATTTCTTTAAAAGAATGTTTAGAGGCCGGGTGCGGTGGCTCACACCTGTAATCCTAGCACTCTGGGAGGCTGAGGCAGGTGGATTGTTCAGGAGTTCAAGACCAATCTGAGCAAGAATAAGACCTCATCTCAACTAAAAATAGAAAATCTAGCCAGGTGTCATGGTAGGTGCCTGTAGTCCCAGCTACTCAGGCAGGAGAATCACTTGAGCCCAAAGAGTTTGAGCTTGCTGTGAGCTATGACTGGACGGCACTCTACCCAGGGTGATGGCGTGAGAGTCTGTCTCAAAAATAAAAAAAAGAATATTTAGAAAGCAAAGGTGTTTATCAGATATTCCTTGTAATAAACCTTATATTTAGGTACAGCACACTTACAGAAACGTGCACCAATTATAAAGGAACCACTTTCTGGCTGGATCCCTCTCTGGGATGACACCAGCGCCTGTTTATCCATTCTGGCAGCATTGGATGCTGCATCCTTCCAAGTCTGGAGTATATGCATGAAGAGGCAACCCCTGGTCCTCACCCAGCTCAAAGGTCCTGGCTGGCACTCCTGTGACAAAGGACAGGTTAGCAAGACAAAAACACAACAAATATTTTCTGGGTTATTTTTTGAGACAGAGTCTCACTTTGTCACCCTGGGTAGAGTGCTCTGGTGCCACAGCTCACAGCAACCTCCAACTCTTGGGCTTCAGCAATTCTCTTACCTCAGCCTCCCAAGTAGCTGGGACTACAGGCGCCCAGCACAACGCCCGGCTATACTAAGTTTTACACGACATGGGAACTCTCAGAACTGCAGATCCAAAACCCGAGGAAAACTGTTTTTTTAATGCTTTTGGTCCAATCACGCTTCTCCACAATTGGAGGTAGGGAAGGGGGACTGAGGGAGAGAACACAGCAAAGCCTGTTTGTCTATTCAGATTCATTATTCTTTCTTATATTTACCTCTCATTTCTTACATTTTAAATTTTTTGAGGCATTTAAAAAATTTTTTAGGCATGGTAGTTCACACCTGTAATCTTAGCAGTCTGGGAAACCAAGAGGGCAGACAGGAGCCTGAGACCAGTCAGAACAAGAGTGAGACCTATAGCTACAAAAATAGAAAAACAGCCAGGTGTGGTGGTGCTTACCTGCAGCCCTAGCTACTCAGGAGGCTGAGGCAGGAGGATGGCTTGAACCCAGGAGTTTGAGGTTACAGCAAGCTATGACCACTCCATTGCACTCTACCAGGGGTGATAAAGTGAGACTCTATCTCAAAAAAAAATTTTTTTTGTTGTTTTTTGGTTCAGATTCTTGGCCTTTCTGGGTATGGGACAGGACTCCTCCTAGAAAGATCTTATGACCTGACTTCAGAGGAGGTAAATATTATAAGAGAGTGACCTTTCTAGACGTTGTGGCTTGCCTTGGGAAGCAGAGTTCTAGTTCCTGTGACCCACTTCAACAAGAGAGGAATTCTGGTTTCTAGGACATAGCTTGTGGGAGAAAAAGGAGCTAAAGAAGGGAGAGCAGGAGGCGGTCAGAGAGATTTTGCTTCTGAACCCCTTCCGGGGCCTTCAGTTCAAAGTGCTCAGCACAGCAAGGGGCTGGTGTGGATGGTCCTGCCTTGAATATTTCACTGTGCTTCTCTAGATGAACGCCTGTGCAGGATTCTGCTGCGTATGTATCTTGAAGTTGAATGGTCACCTCAGACATGAGTTTTGATAGAGTCTATCAAATAATTTCTAAAATTCCTGTAGCAGCATTTATTTCCACTAATTGTGGATAAGAGGTCACTGGTTTTTATCATCTTTTTTGTTATATCCATTCTGAGTCGAAAAGGCAACTGGTAGGATGGGAGAAAACGTGCAAATCATGTGTCTGATAAGAGGCTTGTGTCCAGAATATGTAAAGAACTCTTACATCTCAACAATAAAAGAAAAAACCTAGTTCAAAAATGGCAAAAGGATTCAAATAGATACTTCTCCAGAGAAAATACATGAATGGCTAATAAATCTAAGCAATGTGTTTGACTCTAGAATGGCTGTGGTCACAAGCCCAACATGTTTGGATGAAGATGTGCAGAAACTGGAACCTTTATACATTGCTCACGGGGATATAAAATGGTACAGCCACTTTGGAAAGTGGTTTGTCAAAAAGTTGAACGTAGAATTACCACTTGACTCAGTATTTCTCTTCCTACGCATATCCCCCAGAGAGCTGAAAACACATGTGTAGACATAACTTTCACATGCATATTTATAGCAGTCAAAAAGTGAAAACTACTCAAATATCCCTCAACTGATGAGCATATAAACACATGTAGTATATCCATGCGATGGACTATTATTCAGTCAATTACTGATATGTGCTAACACTTGATGAACCTTAAGCACATTAGGCTAAATAAAAGAAACCAGACCAAAAAAAAGGGTTACACATTTAATGAAATCACCAGAGTAGGCAAATCCATAGACATCAAGTAGATTAGTACCTGCCAGGATGTGGGTTGTGGCAACAGTGTCGTGACTGCTAATGGGTTCAGAGTTTCTTTAGGGGGTGATAGAAATGTTCTGGAAGTGGTGGTGCTAGCTACACAACTTGGTGACGATACCAAAAATCACTGAATTGTACACGTTAAAGGAGTGAACTTTATGGTATGTGAATTATACCCCAATTTTTAAAAACGTGTCTTCACCTCCACATCAAATCACACCTGCATGCAAAGACATGTAAGTGTTTACAGATCGTTCCAACTGAGTTAAATTTTGTGGAAAGATAGCACAATAGTGTTTCAGAGCTTACCTAGACTTTTAGGAAAGGAAACTGAAAGCAATGATACCAGTCCAGTTGTTGTTATGGATTTGTGAGACAGGCTCCTATTTCCAGATGTTCCAAACTAGGTTGTAGGTTGTATTCTGTGTCCTTTCAAAAAAGAGACGCTGAGACCCTGATCCCCCGAAATTCAGAATGGGGACTTACTTGGAAACAAGGTCTTTACACAGGTAACTGAGTTAAGATGGCGTCATTAGGTGGGCTCTGATCCGATGCGACTGCTGTCCTTATAAATGGCAGCAGTTTGGACTCACGGGTGACGACACCGAGACACCAGGAGAGCACGATGGGAATGAAGATGAGGGCTGGAGAGATGTCGCTAAGCCCAGACCACCACCGCGGGGGTGAGGCCAGGAAGGATTCTGCCCTGCATGCTCCATAACTCATACATCTCAGTGCCACTTCTGCCACAGTCAAAGCAAATCCAAGGCCATCTCCGAATTCAGGAGAGGAGAGACTCAAGCTCTTGGCGGGAAGAATTTCAATGGATCTGTGTCCAGACTTAATCTTCTGCCTATGGTCCAGGACAGGATTGGCATGTGGAGCCAGGGAAAACTGTCCCTGGGTGCTTGACCTGTGGTACGTAGGTCACTATGAAAGTTTTGAGACAGGCTGTGTCCATCATTTCACTTCTAAGAAGCACAGTCGACAGCGTCCTTTCTGATTTCCACCCCTGTGAGTTTCAACTTTCTCAGCATATCAGGGTTGCTGGGAGCTTCATTTGTTTCTGTCAGTGCGGTTTTGTTTTCTCAATTTTAGTGTATCTCAAAACTCTAGTAACGGGCCACGTATTTCCTGTCCTGGGGGGTTGCAGTGGAGGCTCTGATGAGGACTGACTCACCCAGGAGGATGCAAATGTCGGCAGTGTCAGGAGGGGAGAGAAAGGCAGCTGGGGCCCGTCGGCCAGTGTCTCGAAGGCAGCAGCGGGAAGGCGCATCTCTGGAGACTCACGCTCAGCTCGGAGCTCTGTGCAGCCGCTGGGGACACGGTGTGGGGTGGAGGGGGCTGACAGTCACAGGGGCGCTGGGAAGACCCACAGCCCGATTACAAATGGAGAGCTGGGTCTGGGAAGGGCAAGGGGCATTCAGGACAGTCTGAGAGCTGCCAAACAGGGAGCTGAGGACCCTGGACGCCTGACCCAGTGAGAGGAGGGGAAGGGCGCTGAGGAGCAAGGCTCTCCTGCCACCTGCTCCGCTGCTGGAGCTGCCAGGACAGAACCAAAGTATCAGGTAAAATATTCTTTAATTCATTCCGGCATTCTAGTTTTTAGCATAATTTCAATGTTAAATAGACTTCTGAGTTTTGCGACAGTCTTAGCCTGGGTCCCCCAAGAATTGACCCTAAAACAAAGATAAGAGGGCAAAGGTGTATTTTTGAGGCCACTTTAGGAGACCTTCGTTGGTGGTAGGAGCAGCGGGGAGAGGGACAGGGGAGGAAAACAGCCAGAGACTGGGCAGGGGACCTCCAGGAGACTGTGTGGAGCTCATCCCAGGGCTGCCTTTCCCAGGTGGCAGGGCTGCTGGAGCATTCACCAATCAGTTCCCACTGGCCACAAGTGCAGAGCTGCTCCCAGGGACGGGAGGGCTCCAGAGGCCCTCAGCGCACCTGCCCGGCTTACACCTGGGAGACTGGGGAGAGGCGATGGTGTGCTAAGGGAGTGTGGGGTGTCGGGGAGGGGAGACAGGGCAGTGTGTGCCCTAGTGACCATCAACGTCTTTAGAAACACACTTTATGAAACCAGCAAATGAAAGACCAAATCCTCACTTAGATTTACAACTGTTACCCCCATTAATTTATTTCCTTATATTTCCATCCTTATATAATACTTCCATCCTTATATTTCCATCTTCCAAATCCAAGCCTCAAAAATGACAAATTACCAAAGAGGGGTTGTAAATGTCCAGCCCTCGCAGCACAGTGCAGGGAGGTGTCCCAGAAGGGGAGGTAATGCTTTGTCTGAGGCGGAAACATTCTTTCCTTATCCAATATATAGTCCACGTAGCAGTTGACCCACAAGCTCCTTTATGTTGTCAAACTTACAAAAAAAGCGCTCTAGTCTGGCGATCCAAACTGCTTGGAGGCCATAGTGCCAGTGCCAGTGGGAGCCCCAGGGCAAGCCTGTCTGGGCCCCTTGTCGAGTCCCCCGGACAGCGAGGTGCCACATTGGCGCCCTTGGTTGATCGACTTTCTCCCTGGCCGTGCCAAGTTTCCGGAGGCTGCTCTGGCATGATCGTCAGCAAGATGAGACTTCCGCAGTCAAAGGAATCTCGTTTTACCTTGTCTGAATCATTCATAATGTCCCAATCCCATTAACGCTTCCCAACAGCCCGAGGTGCAGTTCCATAAAAATGTCCACTTGCTTTTAGCAGCAGCCTGAGGTTTGCAATGATTTGGGTGTGCTGACACTTCAGAGAATGAAAAAAAGAAAAGAAATAGGGAAGAGACAAAAGAGAAGAATTCTCAGGTTTGAAAAGCAGGGGAGAAGGAGGAGATAGCAAAGAGGGATGGGAAGAAAGATGATAAGAAAGAGCTTTAACAAGAAAGTGCCTCCTGGTCAGAGCCTTAGCACAGGGAGGTGCCCCTTTGACTTGGTGTTATCTCCAACTGGATTCCCTCAGAAAGTGATCTCCAGGGAAGGACTGGAGTGCAGAGAGTAGGTGTGAGAAGTGAACGTAAGGGATCAGGGAAATGACACAGAAAGAGAGGGCAGCAGTCCAAGGGTGTGGCCAGCCAGCCTCCTGGTGGGCTCAGCCCCAGCATGGACCGCCAGCCTGAGTTCTCCCACCTGAGGACAAGGGAGTGGCCGTATTTGTGCCCTGACTGCCAGCAGCCATTGTTACAGGGCCGATCCCCAGAGATCGTAACTCCCCTGGGGCTTCTGGCCTGTCACAAGGAAATGCCAGCTGGGCACAAAGTGAGTGACAACTGACAACAGGGCCAGTCCAGCAAGTATGAAGTAGGGAGACTGACCAGAAGGTGGACAGGGCACCCACAGGTACCTGCTCAAATTGGTTTTAATCTTTTCCTCTTATAAGTCTCTATTATTGTCATTTCAAAGAAAAAAGCAATCATGCCATCTCTGCTTGACTTAAATTTGATTCCAAAGCTTTGTTTCAACATCTCAGAACAAGGGGACCCAGTGAATTCTCTCACCGGGGAGTTGTACTCCCATTGGGATAAAGGACACCCTGGGACAGAGCCAGGGAGTTGCCCTCTATGCTCCAATAAGCTGGCCGCAGTTGGGAAAGTTCCAGTAAGTATTCCATATGAGCACCTTTCATAAAAAGTTCTCATCTCTTGCAATGATCATGGTGGACAGAGTAATCCTAAGCCAAAAGGCATAGGATGTGTGGAACAGGCTGTGACTTGCAGCAGTTGTATTTTCGCTCATGTAGTCAATGAAATTTCATTACTGAAATAATCAGAGCGCATCATAAATGGTGGTCCCTTCAAGGAGGGTCAATGATGGATTTTAAGAGCAAGTTTAATGTGTCTCTCAATAAGATATGACTCAAAGGGATTACTAAGTCACTCATTTGAAATATTCATTTAACAAATCCTCGTTGAGAATCTTGCAACATCCAGAATCCATATTTTTTTTTTTTTTTTTGAGACAGAGTTTCATTTTGTCGCCCTGGGTAGAGTGCTGTGGTGTCACACCTCACAGCAGCCTCCAACTCTTGGGCTCAAGTGATTCTCCTGCCTCAGCCTCCCAAGTAGCTGGGACCACAGGCGCTCCCCACAACGCCCGGCTATTTTTTTTGGTTGTAGTTGTCATTGTTGTTTGGCAGGCCCAGGCTGGATTCAAACCCGCCAGCTCTGGTGTATGTGGCTGGCAGTAGTTGCTAAGCTACAGGTGCCAAGCCACAGACTCCATTCTTGATACTGAGGACACGGCAGTGACCCACACTCACAAAGTTCCCTACCTTGGTGAAAATGGTCATCTAGTTGTGTAAAACTGATGGTAAATAAGAAAAATACAGAGAATGCCAGATGATGAGGAGTGCCAGGGGAAAGGGCCAGACAAGGCAAAGCAGAAGTCAGAGTGAGTATGGAGCAGGTAACAGCACTTGGGCTGAATCTGGAAGGGGATAGGAAGAGAACTGTTCACACCTGGGGAAGAGACTTCCAGACAGCGGGAATAGAGCAGCTAACAGCCAGAGGCTGGGGTGGCCAGGGACTGACCACTGCAGGATTTTGGAGGAGAAATGGTGCGATCTCAATCCTTTTCAAGGCATTATAATCACTCGGGGTCTGGGGTAAGGGCAGGAATAGCTTAATCTCTATCCTTGGTAAGAATATCTAAGTGTGCTTATTTTAGGGACAGTTACAATGGAAGGAACTTCTAGAAGCTGGCCAGAGGAGCAATGTGGAAAGAGCCACGGGCGTCTTCACCTGGAAACACACCAGTGCCTCTCTGCACTGCAGCCTCGCTGCACCCCCAAAGAAAGGGAGACACTAACTTTAAGCGGTGGGCGGTTTGGCGTCTGAAATGTCCTCATTAATCAGCCTGAAGGAGAAAACTGGCATTCGATGAACTCCTCTGGGCTGGGCTCTTGAGATTGTTTCATTGTCACCAACCCCTGCAGGGCAGGGATTAAGTTATGGACACTCTGGGGCTTTTTGTCCCACTGACCAGGCCTTGGTTGGGGGAATGGGAAGGGGCAGATCTGACTGGTTCCAATGGGAACTTTTTGTTGGACTTTCTGGCTCCTTCTGGCCAGCAACTACAATGAAGCTCTCTGATAGAGACCCAGGCAGATAGAATATATGACCTGAATGCCTCTAAATGGAGCACCTGTTCAGTGAATTCCGGTAATTCACTCCAGGGAATTTCCTACGGCCATTTAAAATGTAGCTATCATGTTGACATAGCAGAAATGCTTGGGGGGGGGGGGGACAAAACAAAATTAAAAATTGAACACCTGCTGTGATAACAAATACACACTTTTAAGAAAATAGGCAAGGAAAAAAACATCAGAAAGACATAAAAATGGTGAACGTGTAAGAGTGATCACATTCAGATGTTATTAATGGGTGTGTTTTTTTTACTAAATTGTTGTAACCATTCCCTTAATGCCATCAGATCTTTGATAAACCAAACAACAGTATTCACTAGGGAAAAGAATCCCTATTCAATAAAGGGTGCTGGGAGAAGTGGATAATCACATGTACAAGACTGAAACTGGGCCTACACCTCTCACCACTTACACAAATTGACTCAAGAAGGATAAAAGATTTAAACTTAAGGTATGAAACTATAAAAATCGTAGAAGAAAGTATAGGAAAAACTCTTGAGGATGTTGGCCTGCAGAAAGATTTTATGATGAAGACCTCAGTGGTAATCGCAACAACAAAAAACAATAAGCAAATGGGACTTAATTAAGCTGAAAAGCTTCTTCACAGTTAAAGACACAACAATCAAAGCAACTACACAACTTTCAGAATGGGAAACACTGCATGTTATGAATCTGATGAAGAGGTAATAACTAGAATCTACAAAGAACTCAAATTCATCAACAAAAAAAAAGAGCAAACAATCTCACCTATCACTGGGCAAGAGGCATGAACAGAATCCTCTCTGAAGACAGAGGAATGGCCAACAAACATATGAAAAAATGCTCATCGTCCCTAATCATCAGAGAAATGCAAATTAAAACTACCCTGAAAAAAAAACAAACAACAAAAAAAAACCTACCCTGAGATATTACCTCGCCCCAGTGAGAATACCCCACATCACAAGTCCCAGAGCTGCAGATGCTGGCGTGGATATGGAGAGAAGGGAACACTTCTACACTGTTGGTGGGATTAGATTCTAATACAGCCTCTTTGGAAAGAAGGATGGAGAATCCTCAAAAAACTCTAAATAGACCTTGTATTTGATCCCAGAATCCCATTTCTAGGCTTCTACCCAGAAGAAAAAAAATCATTTTATCATAAGGAAATTTACACTAGATTGTTTATCATAGCTCAATTTTAAATTGCCAAGCTGTGGAAACCTAAATACCCAGGAATGGCTTAATAAACGGTAGTATATGTACACCACAGAATACTATTCAGCCATAAAGAGATGGAGACTTTACTTCTTTTGTATTAAGCTAGATGGAGTTGAACATTCTTCTTAGTAAAATATCACAAGAATGGAAAATCAAGTATTCAATGTACTCAATACTAATATAAAGCCAGCAGACAAGAAAAACTCAATTTAAGTTAGGGGAGTGGAGAGAGGGGCGGAGGAGAGGAAGGAGGATTGGTGAGCTCCCACTGAATGGGCACAATGTGGGGTGTACGGCACACCACCGGGCCCTTACCTAACAAATGCAAACATTGTATCCTAACTGTACCCTCATATTAATCTGAAATTTAAAAAATAAAAATAAACTGTTTTGAAGTTCTAGCTTCTTTGATTTCTTTATTGCTACAAAAGAAAGTTTGGTTTCTGAGAATTGATAGAGTTTCCTAAGCAAGACAATTTTTCTTTACTGGTGTTTTTAGTTCCTTTATGTTTCAAATAAGTTTTCCGTGTTCACACTGAGGCTAGAGCTGGCTCCCCTAAGTGGCCTTGAATTGGTATCACAGACTGTGAGTCTTATCTCAACACCGGTAACTTAGCAACTGTAGCTTCAAAGTAGGAAGAAAAGAAAATAGAATGCTTAGCAGATTTGGTAAGATAGGTTGACCAAAACTTTGTAACTTTCTAGTGTCTTTTTTTTTTTTTTTTTTTTTTTTTTTTTAGCACCAGGGTAATTTTTTAGCCCTTGGTTATTTGTGTTGGTTTGGAAATATAATAACCTAAGCCCTGGAGGTGTTTGTTGGTGTTAGCTGTTTTGCCACAGCAATCTAACAAGGGCTATAAATTGATACTGTTTGTATAAAAAAAAAAAAAAAAAAAAAAAAAAAGACAATAGAAAGT
>CAUYPK010028307.1:0-15528 GCA_963574355.1 Loris lydekkerianus | reverse complement strand
TCTTAGGTTTAAATCTTTAATCCAGTGAGAGTCTATCTTAGTTAATGGTGAAAGGTGTGGGTCCAGTTTTAGTCTTCTGCAGGTTGCCAGCCAGTTCACCCAGCACCATTTGTTAAATAGGGAATCTTTTCCCCACTGAATGTTTTAATTGGCTTGTCAAAAATTTAATAACGGTAAGTAGCTGGATTCATCTCTTGGTTCTCTATTCTGTTCACATCATAACAAAGATATTTGTACCAGGATGTTTATTGCAGCCCTATTCATAATTGCTAAGTCATGGAAAAAGCCCACGTGCCCATCAATCCACGAATGGATTAATAAATTGTGGTATATGTACACCATGGAATATTATGCAGCCTTAAAGAAAGATGGAGAATTTACCTCTTTCATGTTTACATGGATGGAGCTGGAAAATATTCTTCTTAGTAAAGTATCTCAAGAATGGAAGAAAAAGTACCCAATGTACTCAGCCCTACTGTGAAACTAATTTAGGGCTTTCACATGAAAGCTATAACCCAGTTACAACCTAAGAATAGGGGGAAGGGGGAAAGGGAGGGAAGGGAGGGAGAAGGGGGGTAGAGGGAGGGAGATAGGTGGGATTATACCTGCGGTGCATCTTACAAGGGTATATGTGAAACTTAGTAAATGTGGAATGTAAATGTCTTAGCACAATAACTAAAAAAATGCCAGGAAGGCTATGTCAACCAGCGTGATGAAAATGTGTCAAACAGTCTATGAAGCTAGTGTATGATGCCCCATGATCATATCAATGTACACAGCTATGATTTAATAAAAAAAAAAAGAAACTCAGATAAATTTAAAACTTTCTTTAGACAAATTAAAATGGGACGTAACATTCCAAAACCTGTAAGATACAGCAAAAGCCGTTCTCAGACAAGTTTATGGCAGTAAATGCCTACATTTGAAAAGAAGAAAAATCTCAAATGGCAGTCTAATGTTGAGCCTGAAGGAACTAGAAAACTAAGAGCCACGCCCGAGTGGTATGTGTACAATGTAATGACGTGGCACCACTCGGCCATGAAGAAGGAGGGAACGCCGTCATCTGGGACGACGTGGACCCAGACCTGGACCCAGACTCAGAAAGACAAGCATTGCAGGGCCTCACTCACGTGGAATCGGAGAGCTGACCTCGCAGGGGTGGAAAGCAGAGGGGTGATCGCCGGGCTAGAGGTTAGGGCATAAGGAAGTTGGGGAGATATTGATATATTGCATTCTTGAAAAACGCCAAGAACACGGAGATTAAGTGTTCTCACCACATAAATGATAACTGTATGAGGTTATGCATTTGTTAATTATCTTGCTCTAACAAGATAATGTATATATACTTCAAAATATTATGCGATACACAATAAATACTTACAATTTTATGTGTCAATTTAAAAAGTTAATTTGAAAAAAGATATTGATGATTTAGATATTTGTAACCATACTACATCAGAAAGTAGGCAAAAGTCTATTATAAAAATATCATATCATTAAAACAAAAAATTTTTAAAAAGGAATACTTATCCTAAACTACACAAGTTGTACATGGCAAAGGCAAGCCACACAGCCTGGAACATCAGGAGCATTACAGACGTGGTAACAGCCTCACTTCTTGTTATCATGTTCTAAATCAACTGAGCAGAGCTCCTCAGAATATGAGATGGAAAACAATTTCTAGTCATTATGACTTCTTAGAATTCAAATACCTTTTAGGTGTTTTAAACCACAGAGTCACCACGTCACAGAACAAGCAGGGTTTAAATAGCACCGCAACAACACAGCTCCGGTCTCCCTCTGCCTGAACTTCTTCTCTTCCCTTTAGGAAACAAGGTAATATTTCATTTATCCCTTTGATATTCTATATACTTGACAATATTGTAAAACCTAATAATATTCTGAAAATTTTTTTGAAAGAAACTAATGCCACTATGGCTTAAGATGCTCTGAGAAATCATTTTATAACATAAGCTATTACTTTATTTCCTTATGAGTGCTAGATTGAATTAATATGTAGGTACCAAAACTTGAGATAGCTCATGATTCCAGTCTTATTTTAAGGGCAAGATTGTCATAGTGAGGTTTCTGGAAGTCCTCTGCTCTGTGTATGTGTTATGTGACCTCCTAGGTCACTTATTTTGTCTGGCAACCAAACACCAAAACATTGACCTAACATATTTATTCTGGAGAGTAAAGATAATATTTCTGACATACCTCGCATGTCTGGGCCAGAGTTTAGTGACTGTACCTGTTCCTATGTTTATTAAGGACCAGCCTATTAACAGCATTTCTTTGGTTCAGTAACTGTCCCTATTACTGTGTTAATGAATCACCAGCACGTTACAGCACTTCTTTGACTCCCAATTATCATTTGCTCATGTTCCAATTTCTTTCATCCATGGAACAGACAAGTATAGAAGAGACTATAACATAATTATTATTTTATTTTAAAATGTTTTCATGAACTACTTCAAGGGTGAATATCATATGCATAAATATCATTTTATCTTATAAAAATAAATAAATATAGCTGTTAAATCTTATTATTTTAGCAGCATGAGGAATAAATAAGGAACTGGGGTAATTCTCATCTCTGAGGCAGAGAACAATGCCTGTGTGTGCACATCCTTTAGATTTTCATAGATATTGTCACTGGTATATTTAATAGTACACATAAAAATATCTTTCTTTAAAAATAATTAATTTGATGTCTGTAGGGTACAAAGAGAAAAAAACAGAATATACATGGGGATGATTTTATTTCATTTTTCCAGTTTTTTAACTGTAGGAAAAACTGGGTGGATAAGACTTTACGGATTTGTACGCATCATGGTATTAGTGAATAATTTATGTTGAAGGGATCTTAGAAGTCACAGAAAGGCTCTCACCAGCCAGGTGTCTGAAACGAGGGCTGGTGGACCCCAGCAGCTTGCTAAGCCTCTTCATCCGGCCCCAGGTTGAGTGGGGATTAGAACAGTGTTATTTTCACCTGCCACCTCTCTGGTGGAGCTGCCCTTTACATCTGCCTCGCGTGAACACTGACTTATGAAAGAGTCCTTGTTTTATTTTTCATTTCTAATCATTGTTCTCCTGAAAGTTGAAGAAAATGTGCAAATGATATGGCCTAATAGGTTACACCTGTAAGGGAAGTCACCCTGTCTTCATGTCTAGAATACTGCCTGGCAGATGACAGCAAATATTTGTTGAATAAGTGAGTAAATTAATAAAGAAATTATCCAGTTGAACATGGGACAAATCATCCTACTAATTTGTTATTCCCAAAAAGACCTTCCACATTTTAGAAACCAAGATTTTCTGTTAATCAAGTTTCTCCTTTTAAAGAACTTGTCATAGTCATATACACGTGTTTCTCAAATGAATATGCTTGTATCTGTCTTCATTTCTATTTCTTTATTATCCAGGATGAGAAACTGACATATAATTAGTGAGGAATTGTGTGATTTTGAAAAGAGTGAAACTAGTTGATCTGCTACGTTTCTATTTTACAGGACTCAGCAAACATGAAGGCCTTCATCTTCGCCTGCCTTCTGGCTGTTGTTCTTGCAAAGCATGTGAGTATAGTGAGACATTTATGAGGATCTATTCTTTCTTTTTTTATGTCTTTAGTTAGTTAGTTATTTAGTTTTTTTTTTTTGGTGACCGAGTCTCCCACTGTACCCTGGGTATGGAGTACAGTGCCATGGTGTCCCAGCTCACAGCAAACTCAAACTCTTAGGCTCAACCAACTCTCTTGCCTTAGCCTCCCAAGTAGCTGGGACTACAGCTAGTTTTTCTATTTTTAGTAGATACAGGGTCTGACTCTAGCTCAGGCTGGTCTCAAACTCCTGAGCTCAGGGGATTCACCTGCCTCAGCCTCCCAGAGTGCTGGGATTACAGGTGTGAACCACCTGCCTCAGCCTCCCAGAGTGCTGAGATTACAGGTGTGAACTACCTGCCTCATCCTCCCAGAGTGCTGGGATTGCAGGTGTGAACCACCACACCCAGCCTGTGTCTCTATTTTATTAAAAAGGAAGAAGAGTGAACCTTTTACTTTGATGATGGCAGAATGGTCAACAAGGAAAGAGATTAAGTCTGTGGTCTTTTAAACTAACAATCAGCTACAGCATTGACTTTGTCTAAGATACAAAGTGGGACAAGTGTTTTATGAAGACTCTTCTTCTAGGACTTAGAAGTTTTTAGTCATAAGTTAAAAGGCTTATACCTCCTACACCAGTTTGCGTTTACTAGGGAACTATTCTCACTTTCCTGTCATATCCCTTTGAACGTGCAGGAAACCCACATATAATAACTGATTCCAAAACCATTTCTCAAACAAGTAGTAGAATTTCACCATTCTTGATTACAGTAGCTCAGAATCTAGGATGATGAGACAAGAGACAGGATAACTTTGCAAATTATTCTCCAAACAACCTAATGCAAAACAGTGCCTTAACTTCTCAGAGCACCACATTCTCCTAGAGAGAATGTATTAATTTATTCATATCACAAAGGGGTAAGTATGCCACCAGATACCTGTGTCTCCTCAGGTCCCCAAGGTAACTCACAGACCTTTTCTTACCCCCGGGGCTGGCCCCGCCCCTCGCTGTCCCTCACACCTCCCTCCTGGTGAGCACAACATGAGTTTAGGGTGATCAGAGTGAGTTCTCTTCTTCCTCTGTGTCTTCATGGCTTGCATATTAAGTCTTGAGAAGTTTCTATTATTTCTAAAATTTAAAGCCAATTCAAGAGCTAAGCTAGATAACAATTGCATTAAAAGGAAAATACCATTACTATTACCATGATCAATTTCACATCAATCTTGATATTTTTCTCCTGATGGTCTATTTTAATCACCTGTTTCCCTTTCTCTCTAATCAGTCACTACCCTCAATTTCTTAAATAAAATAATTTTATTTAACTAAAAAAATACAGTGGCTTCACTAGCAAGTGACATTTCATGGATATCAAAAGCTGCCTTTGCCATAATGAATTACAAACCTAAGTATAAAGTTGAGGTTATATGACAATTATTCATATTGAGAAAATTAGTTTAAATCTTCAACTTTTTCTGCCACATGACAAAAGAACTTGCACGATATTTTTTATTCTAACAATTAATATATGCCAGATAAAATAAAATTCTGTAGTACATCTGTGCAGATATCATATTATATTTTGAACTGTGACAGGATTAACACTTACCAAAAAAAAAAAAAAAAAAAAAAAAAAAACCTTTCCAAAAATAAGAATTATGTTAAAGCACGACAAGAATTCACTTGAAATATAAAATTAAAATAATGAAATATAAAATTGTTTATTTATTAACTTTATAGGAAACCAAGATAGTTTTTCAAAAGAACTTTAAAGATTCTGAGAAATGGTTGTCTAAAATTTCCTTGGCACCAAAAATTATAACAAAATTAAAAAAGAGAAAAATAGCATGACTTTAAATAAGCAATGAAAGTGACACTTGTGTTTGTTTTTGCTTTTTATATAGAGGATGGAGCGTCACTCCTCCAGTGAGATAAGACATTTCATGTTCCACCCAGTGAACACGTGACATGCCCGCCAGTGTCTGTATATCCAGCCTGTGTGGGTGTGTCACATTGGACACATACACACCCATATACACATACACACAAATACATGTAAAAGCCAAAAATCTACATGCACGATCAAGATTAGATTGGGGCCTTTTTTCCTCTGAATGTCTCCCAATGTTAAAGATTCCAGCCTGGAAGCCACGGTGAACATTCTACATCTTGTGAATAGAGTGACAGGAATCTACCACACGATTCTGAAATCGAGACTCCCGCCTACCTCAGTTCACATTAAATGCCACCTTCCAAACTGGGGGCGGGGGAGCTGCGTGACAGATGCCCACAGACGCACTCAGTGTCACCCATCATGATCTTATTTCCCAGGGATATTTTTCATCTCTTCAAAAAGAAGAACAAAAATAAAATTAGAAGTTGTGTAGAGGAAATAGAAAGTCTTTCTAGTCTTCTTTGCTGTTGATATTTGAGAAAGCTTTCACTCCACTCATTCATAACCCAAAGCACAACAGAATGTGGCAGGTGCCTGGACTATGAAGAGTCAGTGACACAGGGACTAAAACTCTGGTCACCTTGTGCTTGGTTCAGGCAAAGACTCCCTGTGTTCACTACCCACTGGATGACGGGTCTAGATAGAACCTCATAGCTAGGACAAATACAATCTAGGCAAATAGTTAATGCACTTTTCCATTTTCCAGGAGTCCATCAGAATCTCTGAAGAAGTAAGTCCCAACTTCTTAATTAAATACATACATTTTAACATTTTATTTAATCAAGGTTATAAAATACGTTTATTTATTTTTTAGAAATTTAAGCAGGACGAAAATGTGGTCATTCTTCCCAGTGAGGTAAAATTTAATTATTTGAATCTTTTTATCTATTAATATTTGTTGATATATACTTTCCATCAAACAAAAGTTATTTTCTCTCACAAAAAAAAAATAGTATTTTAAGTATGATTGTGGAAATGGTGATGTTTTCATTGGTTTAACAAAATGCTGTGGACCAATTATAGAATGGATCCCAGGAAAGATTACCCATCTGTTAGTTGTGTCATTAAACCAGAATATCATTAAAGGAATTTGTTAATAGTCCTTTATTTCACCTCTCCCGTTATGCTCTCTTTGGTTACAAACCTGTGTTTTCTTTGCTATCACCATGAACCAAAATATATTACGTTTCAGTGAATGATCTGTTTCCTCTTCATTCCGTTTTCTTTTCAGGAGAATGCTTGCTCCACATCCTGTGAGGTAAGTATTGATTCCACATCTATTGGACAATGTGAGGTAAAAATACTCTCATGCTTTGAGCCAGATTAATCTAGATTTTTAAATATATCCAAGAGCAATCAAACTTGAAAACCAAGATTATTTATAGAGAACGAGGCCTAAATTACACTTTCTTTTTGTAATTCTATGAATAGTTCAGGTGTAGAAAACATGTCTTTGCAGGCAGCAATTCATTCACTTCATTCCCAGACCATTTGTCCCTTAGTGGTCTCCATTCTTAAAACCCTAAAATGTTAATTTTCTTGTTCTCAAATTATTTTACTAGGTAGGTTAATGATCAATGTTTTCTTCCTGAAATTGATTCAAGCTTAAATCAGTATGTTCATAATAGAAAGGTTATGTAGAATTTATTACTAAACACATTAGTTGTCTTAATGGCATATATTTTCTGACAAACGGTGATAAGTGAAATGAAGTTTATTCACATGATGCTAACTTAACCGTGGGTATCCTTTCACCCATTTGACAAACGTGCCTTGCTGACTAGCTTAGGCTCCAGAGCTGCGGCGAGCGCAGCAGGCACAGTCCACACCCCACACAGCCCCCACTCGCCAGTCCACCACTGGTTGTACATTTATTGCCTGGTGGGAAATTCTAATAAAATTCACATAAAATTCATACAATGATCTAAGTATTTTTCTTCTTTCAGGAAAACACAAACAGCATGAATAATATGGTAAGAAATTTTTACTTATATGCATATTTTTGTTTCTATTTTAATATGTAATTTTAAAATGTTAATGATAGATGCACAAATCTGTAAACTTCTTTTCGTGAAATGGAAAGAAACCTATAAATTGATTTAAAACAATTTCTCCCTTCCCACTTTAGTGATACTCACCTAAGTTGGTCCATAGTCTCTTGAGATACTTCTTTCAATTGTAAGGTGATTTTTATCCCTTTTACTTGTTTTCCAAAGTTGAATGATAATGCCCAGTTGAGGAACCTGATTGTGCTGTTTTTATTTCAACTCTTTTAACCTATCATGGTAAAGATCAAGTAGGTAATCTGAGGCCTGATGAAAATACCCTCTCACGTTATAAGGCAATAATGCTGAAGACTTCTGTGGTCATTAGATTCTGATTATTAATTATTTCTCTAGGAATCTTCTAGGATCTCATCCAGTGAGGTAAGAGAGATTTCCTTTTATCATTGAAAAGCAAGTTCTTCAAGAAATAAATTTCTCATAATTAGACTGTATATTAAGTTGTCACCCAAACTTAATGTAATTTGGGGGAGACTGGAATTGACCCTGGGCAGCATAGTCTGGTTTCCTATTTTGTGCTCTTTGACAGTATATATCAGACCCCAGAGGAAACTGCATTTCAAATGAGATCAGTGTCAAACCCCAAGCCTGCCATTTGCTCTGGACATTGGAAGCCCTCAGCTCTGCTCAGACAGGGCAGGGCTCTCCAAGTGCTGTGCTCGGCCAGCAGCAGCTACAGGCCAGCTATTCTGAGGACCTTCACCACTTGGGACCCTCTTGCTTAAGGGGCTGGATGAGGTTGGATTAGAAGTCGCACAGATCACTGAGACAAGAAATACCTGCTGAGGTAGAAATATCCACTCCACAGTGGGAACAGGCATCTGAGGGGGGAGAGGACGTGGCAGAGGCCCCAGGCTTGCAGGAATGGCACAGCCAAGTCTCCTCCTCATGGCCAAGTGCAGCCACAGTGCCCCTTAAAAATAACATTGCGTCCTCTAGAAACAGCACGCCCAGCCCAGCTCGCCACTAACTCCAGGCCTGTGCTGTGATGTCTGTGTCACTTGTCACCTTCTGTAGGCATTTGACAATTATGAACAATATAAAATTTAGGAAGACCTTCAAATAGAATATATGTTCAGTTACATACACAATGTTGGCTCTACTGATGAAGACTTTATTTAATTTGATTTGTTGAATTCTTAATAAAGGGCATAATTTCTCAGTAGTCCTTGAACCTTGAATTAACTGCCCCAAACACCCTAGTATGACTCCAAGGCTTAATCACACAAGTAATGCTAATTCTTCTCTTTTATCCCCCAAGGAATCTATGGAAGCTTCCACAGAAGTAAGTAATTTTCATTCAAATGATATGAAATTAGTATCACCTACTAGTATTTTCTTTCTGTGTATTTCCATAACAAGTACTTTTTTCCCCCTCATCTTAGCAGAATATTAAAGCCACTATGGAAAAGAAGCCCTTCCAAAAACAACTGGTAAATTTCTCATACAAACTATAATTCCAACTAGACCATAATACTATGGCTGTTTCTTCTTGCAAATGTTCACATAATTCATTCTTTGCCAATGAGACATAATATTTACCCCCAAATATTTTTTCTATTTGTGTTGCTCTGACTTCCAGCTATTCTTTTGCCAAATAGATGTGGATTTATAATTTAAGAAAAATGAGTGTTGAGCAATTATCCAACCATCTTTAGAGGAGTTAAAAATTTCAGAAAATTTGTTGCAAGTTTAAATGATCTAAGTTGGATACCAGGGTGGTTGAAGCATCACATTATTGCTCAATCAACATCTCTGACAATAGGATCATAGGTGAATTATCCCAAGAGTAAAGATTTTCAAGTCACAGAAGGTCATGCAACCCATCCTCTGTGGACCAGAGAAATTTCTTGTGTGTTGGGGAGTCAATAAACTTTTTTTTTTAACTCTATAATTTTCTTTCTCTCCAGAATGAAATCTACCACTTTTGTCAGCAGTTCAAACTCCTCCCATATCTCCAAGTTCCTCACCAACACCAGGTTGTTATGAACCCATGGGGCCAGATTGAGACCAGTGCCGACCTCTTTATTCCCACTCAGGTGAGTTCTGCATTTGGGGGTGGGGGGTAGCATAGGATAAAAACAGGTAAGGTAACCAGAGGCATAATACCCTAACACAACCTAACTTAGAAAGTAGAACAGCTGTGAATAAAATATTGTAACCTAGAAATTAAGCATCAAACAATGTAGTACAAATACAAATAGCAATAATAGAAACATATATGCCCTAAGTGTTTCCTCATATACAATTTTACGTACCTCCTCAAATAATTCTTTGTGGTAGGGAGGTGGAAGTCATTATCTTTATTTAACAAATGAATCATAATATAAGGAAATGTAGGAAGTACTTGTCCAAGCTCTACATTTCATTTTCCATTTTGTTTTATAAAATGGTATTGTCTTAAGAAACTGTTTCTAATGTGAAGTATAAGGAACAAATGTTTTTCTCAGCCTTTTGATCAGATCATAAAATTAAAACTTTTATTTTATTTTATTTTTTATACAGGACAGAGAACACCTCTCTTCCAGTGAGGTAAAGCATTTTATTACAAAAATAACACACTTATAACTACCAAGATATTATCTGTCATATCAGACAGTTTTTATTCTCTTTTCAAGCAAAAAAACCTATAGACTTACTGAATCTGGCTTACTGAATTGGAACTTTAGTCTTGTAAGAAATATTGGGGGAGGGCAGACCAAAAATGTGTGTATCCAAGGATTCAAAGAGATATGTGCTCATAATAGACACTACCAAATATTTTTAATACTATTTTTAAAGTCACCCAGTAACATTTCTGTCATGCTAGGACACAGGTGAGTCTGAAATTATGTGGACAGAGTAAGAGGAGTCCGGTGTGTGGCCCTGGACAGGACTCCGGTTCATCCAGGTCCGCATAAAGTGCTTCTGTCTTAAGGTCTCACTGCATATTACAGATGGCCATCACACTTCCAATGACACCTAACCAATAGCCTGGTTTTATTTCTGCTCATTTCATCTCTGAGAATGATTAAAAGTAAAAAAAAAAAAAAAAATTGCAGTTTTAGAAGTAATCAAAATGTATTATTTCAATTTACTTTAAAGAAATTTGGCTTCTCTAAGGAAGTAAGTCAAAATCACTTATATTAAATATACTTAATACATTACTTTTTATTATCACTACTTTTTTACTTGTAACAATAAATATTATTTATTTTGTAGCAAGATAAGCAGAAAAAGGATGCAGCTGTGCATACCAGTCAGGTAAAACTTATTTTATAAGTATTTTTTTAAATCTCTGAGTGTAAAAGAGTTGCTATTTCCATTGATTTGAGCTCCATTCCCAGGTGTAAAGAGGGTGAAACACACCGTGTGCCACGTGTGCACCACTTTGTCAACGTTGTTACTGGAAGGATTTCTTGGTACTAGTTCATCATCTTTTATAATCAGTTGGTTGCAAGATGGTCAGTGAAAGGTGGACTGGTATGATATTCCTCTGGAATCAGGAGATGCACACATTTTTTAAATTTTTTTCCAAGAATAGAACCTCTTACTCCAAATCTATGAGGATCCTCACTCTACAACCTAAGAGGTGCAGCAATTTAATTACACTGTTTTTTGAGAAAACCAAAGAATAGCAAATTTAAAAACAGTATATAACATCAAATTATATTTGAATAACAGAACTTTCTTTATACTTTAAATATGTTTGCTATTTTAACTTAAATTTGTTATTGCTAATAGAGATTATTATTTCATTATTAAAATATATATCAAAGATATTCTGTCTACCAAAATATGACAATCTAGCATAACAACTCTTCGTCTACATGGAGCAGCCCTGTAGAGTTAGTCTGTTAACAGAAACCCAGACAGCACTCCTGCACCAGTGCACAGGACACCAACCTGCCCATCATCTTTCTCCACCTCCCTCCCTACCTTCCCCAGGTATATAGGAAGGATACTGACTGTTTCCACAGTAGCATATAATTTTAAAAGGAAAATAGTAGATCTTCATTTGAGACTAATGAACATTTTGGTAAACAGGAAACTTCCAACACTTTGTAAATGTCTGCATTGCTCTGAAGAGAAAAATCACTGAATTTATTTGAGACTTATAGGGATCCTTGAACCCATAAAAATTAAAATCCGTTTCTTGGAGACAAGCCTCACTATTAGAACTAAGATCTTTTACATTTTTACCATACACAGGCATAGGGAAAAATACGCATGTGAGAGTAGCAATAAATATATATATATAATATATATAATATATATATATACATACATACATATATATGTGTAAATATATTATTCTTAGAATACAGGTTTCATTTTAAACTGATTTTTTACTTATGGTGAAGTGTTGATAACACCAAAAAATTGAAAACCTAGATGTATAGAAAAAAACAAAAATAAACACCACTCTTCTCATAATTTGATAATCAGTTAAGGTGGGTTTAATCTTGTGTGAATCAACCAATAGAAAACTAAATTTGTCAATTCCCATGAGAAATGGAGATCTAATTACTAGTTTTCATTCTTTTTAAAAAATATTTTCTGTGAATATCACTGAATATATCTTCATTTGTTTAATTCCTTATTGATAAATATTATTTCTAATTTTATTATTACAAGTGACACATGAACTTCCTGGCACACAGCTTAATTGATACATATGGAACATATTAATTGTGTAGATTGCTAAAAGTGGAATTTCTGGGCTAGGGAAAATGTACATAAAACTTTTATTATATTTTTATCATAAACTTTAATACTAAAAATGAATACATGTAACACACCTGTAAACTATAAGGCGTGTTATAATGAATACTCAATAGTTTTTGTATTTTATGGCAGTTTTGTCTCATACATTTGTGAGCCCAGGCACTGGCCTTTAGAATATTTGTTTTAGACAATAACTGCATTTAATGAAGAGACTATATTAAGTAATAAATCGCTTTTACCAAGCTAAGTTCTGGCCAACTTTAGACTCTGAAGTTGGCAAGATGAGATAAAATCAGAAAGAACTGAAGGGCATTACCTCCTGTAAAAGTCTGCCCCTCATGTAACTCGATGGCATTTATCTCGGGCCTTCTTTCTGTGAAAAAGAGCATGGGTGGCGCCTGAGGCTCAAACGCGTGGGGGCGCCGGTTCCATAGGCCAGAGGTGGCGGGTTCGAACCCAGCCCGGGCGCTCTGGGAGGCTGAGGCAGGTGGAGTCTCTGAGCTCAAGGGTTCCAGACCAGCCTGAGCAAGAGTGAGACACCCCCACCCCCACCTCCGTCTCTAAAACTAGCCGGGCGTTGTGTTGTGGCACCTGTAATCCCAGCTCCTTGGGGGGCCGAGAGGGGAGAATTGCGTAAGCCCAAGAGTTGGATGTTGCTGTGAGCTGTGACACCACAGAGCCACACAGTGAGACTCTGTCTCAAAAAAAAAGCACACGGTAAATTTTGAAGAGGTTTCTCTCTGCTTCTCTATGGGTAGTGCCGCTTGTCTTTGAGATTTATAGAGGGCATCATGCAGTGCGCGGGTTTCTGCATCCTGCCCCCTGGCACGGCTGCCCACCTGCCGCGGGGCCCCGCCCAGCCGCCCACGGGCTCCGCGGGCACCGCTGCCCACCTGCCCCGGCTCAGCCACGGGCCTCCCTCTCCGCAGGGTGGCTCGCATGCATCTTGGGTTGTCCCATGAATCTGTTAGAGAAGCAAATGAAAAGCCATCTTTCTGCCTCTGAATTTGCTGCCAGCCAAGAGGAAAGAGTGAGACTGTCAGGGAGAGGAGAGGCCGAGAAGTCCTGGGGCCTCCCTGGGGTCCAGGGGCCACCCCGCCCCCCAGCCTTGACACAGAGGGAACTTCACACACAAAGACCGGAGAAAAGAAGGCGGCCGGAGTCCACGTCTGTTATGTCCCTTAAAAAGGCACTGTTTCTCGAAATTTAGGGTCTTTCTGGGGAAAAAAGCCCTGAATTAGTTAGGGTTTATTTTTTCCCCCTTTTAAGTTTTCACTCCTAAAGGCTTTCCCAGTTGCTGATTTGATTTTTCCCTTTATCTGTTCTTCACTCAACCTATAGTTTATATAATACTTTTTCTTGAAATCACTCTTTCTGAACTTATTGTTAGTAATATTTTTCTATATTTTACTCAACTCGTAGGTTTGATTACATACCAATTTTTAAAAATAAGCAGGAATTATTAATTTAATTGAGTTTCCTACATGCTCCTTGTTAACCATTAATTCACTTACCAGGAGTTTAAGAAATACACACTCAACAAATACTACGTCCCCTGCTTCCAATCTTGAGATACAACAGTGAATAGAAGAAGCAATACAAGTAAATTTATTTTCATTGCTCTTTATAAAAAAGGAGTTTTTATATCTAAGGGAAAATTATGCATAACCAATACAATGAGAATAATAAATAGTTTCTAATTTTTCTATTATTTCTTTAAGGAAACCCCAAAGAAGACTGATGATCTGATAAAGTATTATTTCTATGTGAAACTATATTTGATTCATATTTTTAAATGCTAATTTTATAAATATTAATACTCCTGAAATACTCTTAATTGCATGATAAGTTACTTACAAATACAACTTCCCTCTGTTCTTTAAGTATGGTTCTCTCTTTTTTTATTATAATTTTATTTTTATTAAGTCTTTTGTACATAGATCATAAATACATTTATGCCCATTTCAGTATGTTGATTATTTGTACAGATTGGAGTGCCTACATCATACTAATCAGCATAGCTTTCATCTCATTGACCCAATTATAGCATTAGGACATTTGTGTTCTACACTTGATAAAACCACCTTGTACTTGCAATGTGCTCCATAGGTGTGGTCCCCCTATATCCCCTGCTATCCCTCCCACCTCCTCCCCTCCCTCCTTCATCATAGCCTAAAGTTGTGGTTCTCTCAATTGACCTAAATTCTTTCAATAAAGACCTTCCACATAAGCAAGATTTTCTACAGAGTCTCAAGTTGTTGCCCTGGGTAGAGTATCGTGGCGTCACAGGTCACAGCAACCTCTAACTCTTGGGCTGAAGCAATTCTTTTGCCTCAGCCTCCCAAATAGCTGGGACTACAGGCGCCTGCCACAATGCCGGGCTATTTTTTTGGATGCAATTGTCATTGTTATTCTAGCTGCCTGAACTGCCAGCCTTCTTATATGTGGCTGACCTCCTAACCACTGAGTTACAGGTGCCACCCTAAGTTTCATATTTTTTTATTACTTCTTTGGTCTTTTTCATAATCCCTTCTAATATGAGAAAATCTTTAATTCTACGAATATCAAGACTATATTGCCAAGAATTTTATTACCCTGATGCCCAAATTTTGATACCATATTTTTTTTATTTCTCAAAGAGTTTTCTAATAGTTATTCTAGTGAAGTAAATGCTAATTTTAAAATTAATCAATCAACACGTTCATTGAGAAATACTGTGTTTCTTCCTGTTAACTAATTATTTTAAGTGAATTAGTTGTTGTTTTCAGAATAGCCAGTGGAAATAAAGAGAAACATAGACATAGACACAAAGTCATTATCTATTTTAGTAAATTCAGTGTCTACGGAATGTTCCTTCCATTTTGTCAAAGCTGTCACGGAAGCAATCTCCCACCAGACTAATTGTATTAAGGCCAAGAATCCATCCAAGGTTTATTTGCTGTAATTCTAAAATCCCATTGATTTATTTTCTACTTTGTGAAAATAGGAATCCAGCTGAAGGAAGATGCCATGTGCTTAACTCTAATATTAACTTGTACAATAATCCATGGTCAGGGCAAGAGAGAATGTCGGGGGGGGGGGGGGGGGGGGGAATGTTTTTTTTTCAAGAAAAAAATAGAACACACAGCGCCCTGTTTTTTAAATATGTTTTATATAATATATAAAAAACAAAAAAAAATAACATTAAAAGTGTCACTTTAAAAAATAA
>CAUYPK010028305.1:0-35612 GCA_963574355.1 Loris lydekkerianus | reverse complement strand
CAATGTACTCAGCCCTACTATGAAGCTAAACTATAGCTTTCACATGAAGACTATAACCCAACTATACCACAAGACTATGAGGAAAGGACCAAGGAAGGGGAAGGGAGGGGGGAGGTTTGGGTGGAGGGAGGGTGATGGGTTGCGCCACATCTATGGCGCATATTTTTATCTATAATAAAAAAAAAAAAAGAAAAAAAAAAATCTTGGGGCAGTGCCTGTGGCTCAAAGGAGTAGGGCACCAGCCCCATATGCTGGAGGTGGCGGGTGCAAACCCAGCCCTGGGCCAAAAACTGCAAAAAAAAAAAAAAAAAAAAAAAAAAGAAAAAAGAAAAAAAAAAAAATCTTGATTTTTTTTAAGTGACTCTTTTAGCCAGTTGAATAAATTTCTTTCTTTTTCTTGCCTTTTCCACTCAAAATACGTATGTTTCAGATATATTACAGAATTAAGTAAACAAATAATAAAGCTGGATGAAAATACAGGCATATATATATGTCTCATATCTGGATGAGGAAAACTATTTTCAACATATACTCCCAGCAGAAGCAACAAAGAAAACCCCAAGAATCAGAGAAAGATTGATAAATTCAATTATGTAAAAAATTAAGTTATCTGTACATAAACATATCTCACAATTCAAAGGCTAACTAAAAGGATGGTTTCGCATTTGCTAGAAATTTGATAAAAGATAATCTACTTAATTTATAATTAATTTAAATGCATCAATAAAAACCTCTAATGTCCCAAATGGTGAAATCAGAAGCTACAAAAAAAAAAAAAAAGAAGAAGAAAAAACACAGGATAGGAAAGACATGTGATTAATTTGAAAATGTTGAAATTTCCCAGTAACAAAAATGCAAATTAAACTGATGATGGGAGACTGTTTCTCATTTATAAAATTAGCCAAGATTAGGAAAGAGATAAATCTGCTTTGTTGATTTCTCATAGCCTTTATTTTCCCTGGAGGTACTTTAATTTTCTTTGAATAGTTCTTCACGTTCATTGAGTGAAGTTAATCCTCAGGCATGGTGTTTCCTTTCTTGCTGCTATTATGTATGTAGGTTTGGGGGTGAGACAGAGCTAGGTTAAAATCCAAGCTCTGTAATTATGCGTGTGTAATTTATGTTCAGTGTTACTTAATCTTTCTGAGGGTCAGTTTCCACATCTGTGCAATGGGGGTGATTAGAGCATCCACCTCACCGCCTAGAGGCATCATTAGAAAGTCACTGACATCACATCAGTAAAGCTTCCTGGGAAGTGTCTGCATGCAGCAGGAATACACCGTGGTCATGACAAGAGGGGGCAGCCACCGCGGTGTGATTCCAGGGTCTTCCAACTCCTCTAAAATGAATACTTACCACTTGCAGAGTTGTAAGACTCTAATACGTTGTTGTTGTTTTCATAATGTGATTACATACCTTAAAGTTTGACAAAAGCAAAAAGATATTTTGAGGAAATAGTTAAGTTCAGCAAAATGAATGTTACCGATAAATACAAAATCAACAGCATTATATAATTTTAGTATTGGAATGGAAAATATTTTTCTCCATCGTAACAGCTAAATTAAATTAAATTCTTAATAGATGGAAATTATGAACAATAAACATAAGAACCATTCTAAATAATATAACCTAATAGGAAAATAAGGAAAGCTTTCATCTTTTCTTTCCTTTTTATTTTGTTTTTCCTTTTTCCTTTTTTTCCTTCCAGAGTCTCACTCTGTTCCCTGAGCTAGAGTGCTGTGGTGGTGTCAGCCTAGCTCACAGCAACTTCAAACTCCCGTGTTCAAGTGACCCTCTTGTCTTAGCTCCCAAGTGGCTGAGACTACAGCTGCTGGACACAATGCTTGGCTAATTTATTTTATTTTATTTTAATTTTTTTTTTGAGTAGAGATAGAGTCTCTCACTCTTGCTCATGCTGGTAAAGAAAGCTTTAAATAAATGAAGAGAGAGAGAGAGATCATGATCTCCTAGTTGGCAGATTAGAAATACTTTTGATGAAAGTACTCCTTCATATAAAGATTTAATCTAATTCTAATTAAGGTAGCCACATAACTGTAAGGAATTAAGTTAAATCTAATTAGTCTAGTCTTTCTGAAGAACAAGTTGGTGATATGGAAGTAGAATCACAAATCTTTTCATACTCTAATTTTTAAGTTGTTGATGTGGGAATGGAGGATAAATTTAGTTTCGAGGAAATAGTCACTGGTGAATTCACTCTGATTTTAATTAATTGAAACAGAAATTTACCTGGAAAAAAATGGGTCTATCGTGTTCAGCATTACAATTACTGCCACATTCAGCGCACTAATTCTTTAACCCGCTCTGTCCAGCAATCCACACAACCAGGATGGAGTGTGCAGAAAGGTAATGTCACAGGATGACATCAGGCAAGGAAGCAGCAGGGGCCGAGCTCCAGGCAGTGTTGGTCTGAGGTCCTCCCTGCATGTGCGAGTGAGGGGGCTTGTCTGGTAGCCTGGGACACCAGACGGTCCTATTGTGCCTCAAAGGAAGGAAGGCCCAGCCTGGCTGTGAGCACAGAGGACCAGCCCCTGCACCAGGCCCCGGCTGCCCTCACCTGCTCTCAGTTTCAGGGAGCAAGATGCATCACCCCTTCTGTCAGGAACCTTCCCTCTGTAGCTTTTCTACACTTAACACAAGTTCAAAGAGAAGACAGATTTTCTACTCATCCTCATTCACTAAATGGAAAGCTTAAAAAAAAAAAAAGAAAACTTAAGTAATTCCGAGCATCCACTTAATCCCCCAATCACATTCTTTTATCCCCTAAGAAAGGTAATTTAGGCCAGTATTTAACAGAAAATGGCTTTTTAGATAAACTGACTCTTCTTCCTTTCTTTTAACTAAATTTGTCCTTGCTATTTGCTTTCAGATATGGATTTAATTACTTTACAGTACAGCTTTCTAAACACTGAAAATTTAAGTGCCTTGTGTAATTGATGTGAAATTCTGTTCATTTCCTTAGTAACTTAGTGGACACGTATTTACATCCTTTTTACCTGATCTTGTTAAAGTGATTGACCATTGTTGATGAAGATTAAAAGTATTGTGCCCACAAAGACACTTTAATAAAGTTGAAGATAAAAACATTTACATGTGAAAACTTCAAACAATAATGATTTTATATATATATATATAATTCTCTCTCTCTATATATATATATATCCCACACACATATGTATAGCTACACACCATCACCACTACCACATATACATTAAGAGAGCAAAGCGACGTGTGGTAGATAATTCACACAATTACTAGTTAGATATTAACAAAATGATGAATGCAATGCAGGAGTTAGTCTGAGACATTTTTCTACGAGTTATATTTGGGGTCAAGTCTTAAAGAGAAGGATGAACATTATTTATTATACAACTTAAAAGCCTATTTTCCTAATATTGATGGAAACCTGAAGAATAAATAAACCGACAAGGCCAGCCATGCAGTGCCTCCCTATGTTCTATTTTTCCTTAACTTTCACCCGGGTGGGGGGCAGGAAGGGCCTGGCCAGGAATAATGGAGCATGAGGCTGTCCAGCTATGCACTGGGCACTGGGCCCTCGCTGTGTGATTTGGGGTGGGGCCTTCGTCCTTCCTGTGTTTAGCAGGGCACCTGCCATGAGGCCAGTGCCCCACCAGTGACAGCGGCCCTTCCTCTGCTGTTTCCACCATGGGTAGCATCTGCTCAGGCAAACATGGGCCCCAGTTTCCTTGGGCCACTTAAGCAAAAAGTTGCCTATGGATTACTGGATGTGAAATTTGATGCTCATGCCGGTGGATTCTTTACCAGACTTCATGGGTGGGAAGCTCTTTGTGGGCTTAGCCTTTAGATAGCCTCTGCCAGTCAGAACCAGAGACAGGGGCAGGCATCACCAAATGGTCTGTGACTTGTCGATCCAAGGCGGGAAAACCCTTCTCCCCAGCTCAGGATCACTCCACATTTCTTTTCTTTTCTTTTTTAATTTCTGATTAATATCAGGGTACACACAATTAGGACACATTGCTCGCATCTGTGAGGCAAAGTCTAAGCTACAGCGACGTCCCTCACACGGGAAGTGGGCCGGACATCGCACCCTGTTCCCTCTGGGAAGGAACCTGCCAACCAGCCCCCTCCTCGGCTTCACTTGAGTGTTTCTCTTGTTGAGCACATCATTGTTAATCTACAAGTTTCAAATTACTATGAGCACACGTGACAGCTGTCTTTCCATTCTTCTGATGTGGTCCTCAGGAAGGAGCTCTCCAAATCCATCCCAGTTGTTACAAAGGATATGAAGCCTCCATCTTTTTGTGGCTGACTAGTATTCCCTGGTGTACATGTGCCCTGGTTTGTTAATCCACCCAGGTGTCAACGCACTCCATGCTTCAGATGATGCACACGTGTAGGTGTGCTACCATGGGCCTCACTCAGAGCTCGAGATGGGGACCTTGGTGCAAGGGCGAGCTCTGAGGAGAAGGGGGAAAGGTGAGCAGGTGAGTAGGTCAGGAGAAATGTGACCTCATCAGGGGTCGACTCCAGCTCAGGCCTGAGGAGCTCTGGGTTTGAATCTGCACCAGACACCTGGTCCTGCCCTGGGGTGGGGGACTGCTCCTTTGTACCTGGAAGCCAGCCTGCTGCCCGCCCAGGGAGAGGGCCCCCTCCCAGCATGGGGGGCCCAGGCCCAGGCCTAGGCTGGGGGATCTAGTGGTACCTTAGAGCACGGCCACACGCACTCTTACACAAATCCTTTTGGTTCTCCTCTATGCGGGGACACTGTGACAGTCCACCGTCAAACAGTCTATAGAACCAGTGTATGGTGCCCCATGATCGCATTAATGTACACAGCTATGATTTAATAATAATAAAAAAAAAACACTCTGGACATTTTTGCTATTTTAAGAGCTCAACAAATTGTAAACAATAGTTTAGAAAAGCTGAACACTAAGGGACATTTGTACTTAACTGGCTTTTTAAAAATATGGGTTAAAACCTATGCTTTAGGTATGGCAGGAGACAACTGCCATTGTGAAGATGGTTTATTACAGTTCTCAAGAGAATGGGGCGTGTTGTGACTCTGGGGGGGCGGGCGCATGGGGAAACACCAGGTCTGTGAGGACGCAGAGGGTGACCTGGAGGCTGCGGGCAGGAGCCTTGATTGTGGTTTATGTACAAAGGAACCAGCAAGTTAGGGCAAGCACGTTTAGAATTGGCTAGTGTGAATAATTTCGGCAGCTCCAGGGCATAGGGGCTGATGCGGTTTGAACGTTTGTGCTGCTCCAGAATTCATGTTGAGGCTTCATCCTCAATGCAACAGGATTAAAGGTGGGGCCTTCCGGAGGTGATTAGGGCCACAAGGATTAGTGTCTGATAAAAGGCTTGAGGAGCAACTTGGCCCCCGCATCCTTTCTGCCACACGAGGACACAGCAAAAAGAGAAGACCGTGCTCTCGCTGGACGCTGAACCTGCTGGTACCTTCCTCTTGGACTTCTTGATCTCCAGAACTGTGAGTGTAAATTTCTGCAGTTTATAAGAACATCACAAACAGAATAAGAAAGCAGCTGTCCCTAGTTGTCTGCTGCCCGGCTCTGAGGTGACTAGGGCAGGTGGATAGTGGCCCAGAGTGTGAGAGCCCCACAGAGGAGGCGGTGGAGGCGTGGGCTGTGTTGATCGGTGTGCCTTTGAGAGGCATGCCCACTGGGAGTTCTCTAGGAATCAGCTCTGGGAGGGCCTGTTAGGAAGGGAATCTAGGGGGCTGGGGGAGCCATCAAGCTGTGACGTGGGTCTGGTCCCTGTGTAGGAATGAAGGAAGGAAGGAAGGGTGGGGAGAGTGCCCTGGATCACACAGGCTGGGAAAGGTTGGCAAGGCCTTCAGGAAGCCACGGAGCCAGAAATAGCTATCGGAAGAGTCCCCTGTCTCTTGGGAGGAGACCTGCCTTTGTTTCTCTTCTAGGCTTAGCTACTGGCTTTGAAACTCAGTGATGGGTGGCAGAACGCAGCAGCTGGCACCCTAGGCAATCACACCTGCTTTAGCAAGTCTGCAGGCACACTGAAAGGGCCACGCCAGTGTGAGGTGAAATGTATCAAAATAGGTGAGGCCCTTACTGCTAAGCGTACAGTGATCCTCACATAAATCACCACTGCTGTTATCAGTCATTGCGGAAACATTTCCTGTACGGCAGAACCAGTAAACACATTGTAAAAGTCTGTGCGTCTAGGGTGTTATGATTCGAACTATCATTATTTACCTTTTCATATGAATTTTCTTTATCTACCATGACAAAGTTACAAAATAAAGCTCTCACGTTTCTTCATCCTCCTTGGAACATTCATGGTACATACATATTTGTAGAACATGCTCCCTGAATGCCAAATGCATTATGGAGTCAGCGTATCAGGGAAGTTACACTGATGCAATTTTGAGTGCCAGATGGGCTTAACCTTATCTCTGAAATAAGTTCATAGAAGGTTCTCAGTCCTCCTAGGAGAGTCACAGTCATTTATTTTGCCACATGCTGCCGTCACAATCCTGCCACTGTGTACCACTGGGGGTTACGGAGTTTGATTGAAAGTGAATCAATTCACTTTTTAACTTAAATTTATATCAAAAGACATTAATAGCTTTGATGTGCTAATTATATTTTCTACAAAAAATTAAGTTCATAAGAATCCAAATAAACAATGAAATAAAAATATAAAAATGGGCACCTGAGTTGCATCTATCTAGTGATATTTGTAACATACTTTGGAAAGATGGGGCCAGATGAGGTATTTGGGATACATTAGTATGTACTGAGAAAACAGCATACAGAATTAGATGCAGCAGAAGTGCACAATCCTGGGAGCAGGCTGCAGGGGACACTCCCTGAGGACAGACTGGAGGAAGGCAGGCAGACGCCACAACCAGAAACACACGTGTGAGGAGCTGTGGGCCACTCTCAGCTTAAGATGGTGGAGCTGCCAGAATCCCTGACGGGCATTAGCAGGGTCTTTGTTGGCCGAAGTCCTGTTCTTTGAGTCCTCGGCCTTCTGGGACAGTAAATATAGGGCTCAGAGTTGGGGACACCCATGGTGGAATTCTGCCACACTGCACCCAAGTGAGAGAAGAACCAGGAAGGGAGAAGGACCGGAACCTGGACAGAAGGGTCATCTGATGGCCTGGCGTTCAGGTTCAGAGAAGACAGGGAAAGGGTGCGAGGTGGGGAAGAGATCTGTCTTCTTAAAACCAGGTCCAATCTTCTTGGCTCAAGCCAAAGAAGACCTTCCTGAGGATCAGTCACACACACATAGGGAATGGGCCGTCCTGGAGGCAGAGAGCCACTGATTGCTTGGGAAGGTCAAGTATAGGTCCGCCATCATTTGAGAAAGGCTTGGTCCTAAAGGAAGTAGAGGTGGAGGTGGGGATTCCGACATGCAGGGCTTATTGGGAGGTTTTATAAGAATGTGAGGACAGTAGGTGTGGTCAGCAGGGAGAGACAGCTTTGGTCTGACCCTAGAGGGAGCTCAAGAGCAGGAACCATAGCACAGAGCCATCCCACTGAGGGTGGTGGGGGTGATGCCTTTCACACCTGTGTCAGGCAGGGCCCTGCTAGTGTGTCTTCCTCCTCTCTGGGCATTTAACCTCCTCGCTGCAGCTGAAGGAGAGGTGCTATCTGTTGGGGGAAGGGGCTCTTGGTGTCAGCTGCCGTCTTTTAAGAGGAGGCCTTTGCCTGTTCCTCTTCACCTGGAAAGGATTGGTGGGTCCTCCCTGAGTTTCTGTAACTCATGTCTCAAGTTCACTTTTCAAAACTGTTAAAGAGGAGAAGGGAGGAGGGTTGGCGTGCTCCCACGGAATGAGCACAGTGAAAGGGCAGGTGGCAGGACTTTAGCTAACAAACGCAAACATTGTAACCTAATCGTACTCTTACATTAATCTGAAATTAAAAAAAAAAACAAAACTGTTAAAGAACATTTTCCTTCTTGGCTCTTATTGTGTTCCTGAAAGCCAGAATCTGACAAAAATCTCTTTTCCTAAGACTTTAAGAAGTTCCTGTAATTGCTACAAAGTCCAGTCATGCAGGGGCAGATCCAGGCTTTAGGGGACCTGAGGTTCATTCTATTTGGGAGGCCTTCTTATGAGACAGAACACAAAATTACTACAGCTCTATGCCCCCAGGCCCCGGGGAGGAATCTGGGCACGGGAATGGCCTTGAAGGGTGCTTGAGTGTCACTGCACACACCGTAAACCTGCGCCTGCACTAATTTTGGCCATATCTGTAGAATACTTCACTGTGACTCCTCCTAAACAAAAGTCATGGTGCAATCCGGATTTGATATGCTAGATACCTGGATTCAAAATGATCTTGAGATAAATTCCTATTTTCAAAAAAGATGTTTCATCTGAAGTCATCTCATGCTCAGTCAAGGGTACACGTGCCTCCCTCTGAAAGTGGTGCCAGGAAACAGTCTTGGAAGCTTCCTTTTCTGCCCAAAGCTTATTCTTCCATGAAGGAAAGGGAAAGGTCACTAGGGGAGAGAGGTGAGGCTCCTCCAATGGCATCCAGAGGGCCAGCTTCAGAAATTCTGCAACCTGGTCATTAAGCTACTTGATGGGAGTATTTACAGCACAGGAAAATCAGCAAACGCCGTGCATCAGGCCTGCTGTCTGATAGGTGGGCTGGAGGAACTCCCCAGCAGAGCAGGCAGAGGCCACCCCATTCTGAGCATAAAGCACTCCATCTTGACTGTTCAGCGACCTCTGCTGAAACCACCCTGCTCTGGGGCCTCGCCAAAAGGAACCGGAACTAGTGAACACGACGGCTCCAGCGGGGGCTAAACCGAAATGAACAGAACGGTCTCAGTGGGAAGCCAGCTGGAACGGTACCTGGCAACAGTCACTGGCACATCAAAGTAACACTCTGCCCCTCCTACCTACCTAAAACCTTTACAAGATAAGCACTCTTGCTCTTCGTGGATGCCTCCTGAGTCTCAGCCACCTTCACCAAGGCCAAATAAACTTTAGCTACTGCTCTACATCGGCTTTGTGACTTGATTGAGTCAACTGCTACCTTACACCGTCCCCGTGCCCCACCTCCAGAGCTGGCTCCCAGCACATACTGAACTTGAAAAGTAGCTGTAAATGCAAATTCCCAGGCCTCAGCCCAGACCTACTGAACCAGAAACTCTGGGAGCAGTTTTTACACAAATCTTCCAGGGGATTCAGATGAACGAAATTCACATGAAGCCGGAGGCCACCCCAGCTTGACCTGGATCCCAGTGGACATTCATGTGACGCTGTATTGGCTCAGGGAGACCCCCGGCTTGCTTCAGACCAGAGGTCCACAGTTGGCCAACATCCCTTCAAATCTGCAACAGGATTGACCTGCCCCTCCCCCGAACCCACTCTTCTCATGTTTCCTAAAATAAATTATTTCTGGTTTGTGTTTCAAGGGGATATAGGGAGAAAAGTGACAATTTAAAGGTCTGCTGTGCATTACTTTGTTTTTTGGTGCTAAGTTCAAACTTTAAAATCTCACTGAGAAAAGCTGGAATGGATTCCATTAAAACTAGCATCTGCCCATTCACTGCTGAAATGACCTCACTTAGAATCGAGCTTAGTTTTCTGGTTTCACGTTACAAATACACAGTCATAATGCTAGCCATCTGATTTTACTAATTTTGATGACTCTGTCATAAAACGAGGTTAAAACCCCCTGGAATTAGCAGTGAAAACCGGTGTGGGTGTGAAAATGGCAACAGAGTGCCTGGAATGGTGGGGACACATTTTGAGTTGTCCGTTTTGGTCTTTTGAATTTAATGAAAACCATGAAATGTCATTGTTTTACTTAAATATTTTTATATGATTACAGTAGTAGTTTGTAACATGTTTTAGTGGAAAGGGCACCAGACTAGAATTTGAGTTTGCATTTGCATTTATGTGGCCTTGGGAAAGTCATCTCAATCTCTTTGATTGCCTCTACAAATTGAAAGTAATTAGACGTCATTGCTAATCACTTTACAGCTGTATGCTTTTGTTTTCAAAATGAAAATGTATTTTCAATCATTATGAAGTAAATATACTTTATAAAAATTAAAACAACACAAAAGTATATGAATAATAAGGGAGCACCTCCTTCTGCTATGCACTGAATGTGAATATATGTTGAAGCCCTAACCCCAAATGCAGGTATGTGGAGGTAGGACCTTTGACAGGTAATTAGGTTTAGATGAGGTCATGAGGGTGAGGCCCTCATGCTGGGATTAGTGCCTTTCTAAGAAGAGACACCAGCACCTCGCTTGCTCTCTTTTCTCTACCATGTGAAGGCACAGTGAGAAGGTGGTTATCTGCACAGCCAGGAGAGGGGCCCAGAACCTGACGATGCTGGGTCCCTGAACTCAGACTTCTCAGTCTCCAGAACCATAAGAAATGCATTTCTGTTGTTTAAGCCACCAGCCTTTTTATTTTGTTATGGCAACCTGAGCTGACCAAGATACCTTCTAATCCTTCCCACCTAGACATAAATTTCATTAACCATTATGTCCTTCCAGAATTTGTGTGTGTGCCCTCATGCACACACACACATATTTATATAAAGGGACCCTATTGTATGTACTATCCTATGACGTGCCTTTTACATTTTATAATATAACATGGGCATCTTTTCATGTTAACACAAATATATCCACCTCATCCCTTTCACACTGATAGTGTATTCCTGGCATACCGTAACACATTTAACAAACTGATAAACATTAAGGTTGCTTTTGATTTTTGCTGTATTTGGTATTTTAAACAATGTTGCAAGCTTTATCACTTAATCTATGTTCAATTAACTTCTTTTTAAAAAAAATTATTTATTTTTATTGTTAAATCATAGCTGTGTACATTAGTGCAATCAAAGGGTACAATGTGCTGGTTTCATATACAATCTGAAATATTCTCATCAAACTCAATTAACTTCTAAAATTAAGTTCTATAAAATGGAATTACTAAGGTAAAATGTATAGATTTTAAAAACTTCTTATATGAGGGTGCCCATGACGTCACACACTTGCCGACTATGAGGATTAATGATTGTTTAAATCTTTGCTAATCTGATGGGTAAAGCATCACACAGTCATGCACTGAATAACAACATTTCAGTCAAGGATGGACAGAGTATATGATGGTGGTCCCATAATGGAGCTGCCCTATACAACTATACCATTTTTAATAGTTTCTACCACATTCTTACCTTTTCTACATTTAGATAAGTTTAGATACACAAGTAATTGCTATTGTGTTACAGATACCTACAGTATTCAATACTGTCACATGCTATCAGGTGTCAGACATGGAGTAATGGGTCATACCATGCAGGATAGTGTGTAGCAGGCTATGCCATCTGGGTTTATGTAAGCACACTCTACAATGTACACACAAGGACAAAATTGCCTAACAGTGCATTCCTCAGAGTCTATCCCTGTCCTCAAACCATGCATTGCTATACTTCACTGTTACACTAATCCACAATTATTTGATTTTGAATGATGATGAGTATATTCAATTTTTTTGAGAAGATATATACATATTATTGTGTGTATACATATAAAATACACTAATGATTAAGGCCTCAGGCTCAAAGAGCTAAGCTGCAAGCATTTGAGTCCTGGCTTTGCCCTACAATCAATGGTGGACCCCGCACAAATTATGAAATCTCTATTGGCATCAGTATCTGCCTTTCTTATCAATCCACTTATTTTATTTTTTAAATTTGTTGTGGCTTTTCCAGTTTTTAGTTTTTTCAAATTTATACAAAAATCCAAATGGCCCTGTAAGGATTGTTGTCAGCATAGAAAGCATTCCTCCCCATTGCCTTTTTTCCCCCTAGAATTACTCACTTTTGATCTATTTAGCTAATTTTGTTGGGGCTGCGGTCTGAATGTCTGCAGTCTCACAAATTCATATGTTGAAACCCAATCCCTAAAGCATTGGTATAAAGAGGAGCCTGCATTACTGGGAAGGAATGCTGCTCCCTTCCGCCATGTGAGAAGCTGGAAGACGCCATCTTTGAAGCACAGAACGAGCCCTCCCCCGACACTAAATGGGCTGGCACCTTGATCTTTCTCCTCCTCATCCTCTGGAACTGTGAGCAATAAATTAGTATTGTTCACTAATTATGCAGTCTGAGGTATTTTGTTATGGTAGCGGGAATGGACTAAGGAAGTAGGATGCAAACTTCCAAGAAATGAACATGTATTGCTACTTTTAGATTTTTCAGTTTTAGATTATTGATTTCCCACGATGGAAGGAAAGAACTGAACTCTCCTTCACCATTTCCACCCCATTGCAGCTCTGTCCCCGTTTCCTCTATACGATTTGTATTGTAATGATGACATTCACCACTGAGCTACATAGTTGTCTTATTAGTCATAACTGTCTTATTTTTAATTTCTTTTGTTACTTTTATTCATCTCGAAACTGCAAGTTTTACAAATCTTCTCCCTGTATATGCAGATGAATGAGGAATTATGTCAATGTCCTCTTTTTGAATAAACCTCTCATACATTTCTTCTGAATGGCTGTCCTGTGTCTGCCATAGTTGCCATCTAGGATTTCCCTTTACCAACGCCTTGATGATTTCTTCATTCCACCTTTTTTGTAGTATTTCTATGGCTTAAGGTCTTTCTCATCTTTTTTCTCTTGGTTTATTCTTTTTTAGTACAGCAAAACCTATATTGGCCTGAGAAAGAGAGCACGGAGAGTTAAAATTTTTATGTGGTAGTTTTGCTGGGTATTAAATTCTAGTTTAGAAATACTTTTCTTTTGGGAAACAGTGAAGGTGATTGCTTCATTATCTTTTAGCTTCCACTATCACTTGAGAGTCTGAAGCCCTGTCATTTATGATACTGTTTAGTAACCAACTTTTTCTCTTTGAAAGCTTGTATAATTTTTTCTTTTTGTCCCAGTGTTCTACAATTTCACAATGATATGCCTTAAAATCGGCCCATTTTCAGCTACTGTTCTGAGTAGTTGTAGGTCCTCTCAATCTGGAAAACCATGTCTTTTAATTCTTGTAAATTTTGATGAATTATTTTTATTAATTATTGTCTCGTCTTCATTTCACTGACCTTCCTTTCAGGAATTCCAATTATTCAGTTGTGAAATTTCCTAGATTAGTTTTTATCTCTCTCATTTCCACATCTTTGCATTTTTGCTCTGCATTCTGGCAAATTTTCTCAATTAGCTTCTCTAAATCTTCTATTAGTTATGATCCCTGTTGTCATATTTTTTTATTAAGTTTTTTTGTTCTCTCTAAATATTCCTTTGTTTTAAGATCCTTTTCATGTGTTATGGATGTAATATCTTTTCCTACCTAAGGATTTAAATGATTTTATTTTTAAGATTCTCTTTTTTAAGTTTTCTTGGTTTTCTCTAAGTTGCTTTTTCCCCCCCTTATGTTTGTTTTGGTTTTTATCTTTCCCCAGATATCTTTTTATCTTTAGTTATTTTTCTCATATAGTGGCACACCAAACCATGGACTAGAAGCTCTTAGCACACAAATAAGACTTGTCAGCAATGAACTTTACTGTAAGGAAATCTAGCTATTAGATTTGGTTTGGTAGAGTGGGGATGGGGGAAGGATAATGGTGTCAGTATATTTGATTTTATTGTCTTGAAGTGGTCTGATTTACCAGAGAAGAATTTTTGGTCTATTGCTAGAAGAAGACTTAAGTCTGGTTGCCCACATTCTAAGAGCTGACTAGATCAGAGGGTGCTATTCACTAAATTATTATGCATAAGCATTCATTAAACTTTATTTTTAATATAATATCCTCACCTTAGCAGCTCCTGGTTTCCTTCAGGCAAAGACCCTCTTTTATACTTTCTGTTGGAGTAGAAGAAGGTCTCTGGGGTTTTGATTGTTTCTTTTTTATTTTTATTTTTATTTTTGAGACAGAGTCTTGCTCTATTACCCTGAGTAGAGTGCAATGATGTCATAGCTCACAGCAACCTCAAAATCCTGGACTCAAATTTTTGTTTTGCCTTTAGCCTGGAACTAAAGATGCCTACCATGATTCCAGGCTAATTTTTCTATTTCTATTATTTATTTATTTATTTATTTATTTTTTAATTAATTATTTATTTTTTTTATTGTGGAGAAGGAGCGGGGAAAGAAGGCGGGGGAAGAGGTGCGTGACAGGGTCGGGCCAGTGGCATGGTACCACATTGGCTGTATCTAGGTAGAGGCAGTTTCAGGCTGGGCCTTGCTGAGTCATTGCTATGCGGAAGTAGCGTGATGGATCTACTTCTAGTCAGGCTCAGGAAGTTGCACTAGGCCTCAGGCACATGGCAGGGCCCAACAATTCCCTCTTTTGTTTTTTGTATGGCGGAAAAACATAGCCCCTGTCTTAGGTTGCCTGCTCTTGCAGTTTCAGTCTTACTTCCCAGCCTCCAAAGGTGTGAGCAATGAAATTCTGCTGTTTATATATCACTCAGTATAAGATATTTAAAGATATTTTTGTTATAGCATTCTGAAAAAAAAGCATGTACCTATTATGGTTCATAAACAAATTTTATTTGATTTTTTTTCTTGAACTTTGTATTTAATTGTTTTAATACAAAGTTTTTTGTTTGTTTTGTTTGTTTGTTTTTTGTTAAGAGATGAGGTCTCACTCTGGCTCAGACTGGTCTCAAACTCCAGATCTCAGGCATTGCACCCACCTCGGCCTCCCAGAATCCTATATTACAGGCATCAGCCATTGTACCTGGCCAACAAATTTCATTTTTAAGTAGTTTTGGACTTGGAAAGATAGCTGAGATCTTGCTGATGATCATGAAGGTAAGGATTTTATCTCTGTCCTGTTTAATATGATATACAAGAGAATTCATCTGTCTGAGAGAACTTTTTACACTCAGAATTCAATATTTGCTAAGAACTCAGAAATGACTGTTTACTTGGATGTATAATTAGTTTGGAATTGCCTTAGATATAATAAAGTACAACCTTATAAGGTTTTGAATAAATATATATTTTTGCTCTATCTTTTTGCCTATCACCTATCTTTTTGCATTTTTAATATATGTATAATTTCTGATGTTTGCTGTATTTCTAAAGTAGTTTCTCTGTTGAAGTGAATTAAAAATGGACACTTGTAGGCATAAAAATAGCTGAACTGAAATATTTACAAATATGGGGAGTGGAACTATTAATGGATGTTTCTCAATATTGAAACTAAGAGATATTAAGTATCAGTAGAATTATTAATTTATTAAAAATCAGTAAGTAAGGGCAGCACCTGTGGCTCAAAAGGGTAGGGTGCCGGCCCCATATGCCGGAGGTGGTGGGTTCAAATCCAGCCCCGACCAAAAACTGAAAAAAAAAAAAAAAATCAGTAAGTCACATAACATTTGATTTAATCTAGCTAATGTTGCAATTAATAATGACACAAGACAGATGTAGCTGTGCCAATAAATGTTGTATACAACTCCAAGGAAGGGTCTTGGGTATTTCAAATACACCCTTATTGTAAAGGTATATACAGTTCTATATGCAATTCTTCAAAACCAAAATTAACTGAAAAAGTAAAAACTAGTTGAACTGAAATGTGATTCCTGCAACAAATATGGTAGCACTTTAAATATAAAGTACAGAGTAGAAATAAAATACAGTTTTTATTAATACCCAAACATGCAATTATCTTCTTAGTATACTATTTTATTATACATATAAATGAAGTAGCTCTTAAGAAGTGAGATAAAAAAGACAATAAGTTGAGTATTATTAGATTTGGAAAATGTGGTAGTTTCATACAAATAAGGCTGTCTGTAAGGGAAGACTTGCCCTTAAATCTTGAATAAAAAAAGTCATCTCACCTATTGAAAATAAAATTTTCACTTATCAAATGTTAATAATTTTAAACATTTTATAGGATCCTGAGGATAAGATACCTGCTAAAGTCAGTGGTAAATATTATTAAATTTTTAATGACTCAATATTACATAAACAATTAAAACACTAAAATTTAATCACATAAGTGTTCCATAGGACATCATCAGAAATACAAGAAACTTTATTGTAATAGTATACTTGTAGTATTTTCCTTATAATAATTAAAATATTATTTTTTATTACCATTTCGCATTTCTATTGATTTTATTTTAGATAGAAAATCTACTTGCACAAAATGTCTTACATATCCTAATTCAGTTCAAAAAACACGTGGTACAATATCAGTATAATCAGAAACTTGGCTGAGTAGTAAGCCTAGATTGAGAGAGTCCCTGAATATATATGTAGTTTGGTCTGTCTTTTTCCTTTTTCCAGCTGTATGGTTATAACTTAATATAGTTGCCAATCTTTAGTAGGTTGACAGACGTACACGTGTCCCTAATACTGAGAGCACTATTAAAAATGAAATGGATAGTATATATGCTATTAGTCAAGAGTTAGAGCCCTCTTTCAGGAATGTTCATTCTGCACGCTATTGCTTCTGCAGTCTGTTTTCCCAGCACAGCTCTTGAGAGCTCTGCTGTGATTCACTTATCTGCCATGTGCTGTTCTTGGTGAGCAATGAATTGCCTATGAGTCAGCAATGGAGTGTTGTATTTAAAATGTTATAAAACACTCAGCTGTCTTGGCAGACATAATGATGTACCAAAGGCAGAATACTAACAAAATGTCAAGAAGGCTGCTTGGCCTTGTACTTTCATTATCTTGTTACCTGAGAGCACTTTACTCAAAGGTCAAAATACTGGTAGAGAAAAGCAGAACTTAGGAGTCAGGGAGAGAAGCAGACGGCTTTGTCTCTTTCAGCATTAACTAAAGGCATAGCACATCCTTAGAATCCCAGGGAGAGGAAAAGCTCCACCAAAGTTCCTAGACACTTAATGTTGACTAATCATTGCATTATACCATCTGCTATTATATAAGTCTTGGACACACCAGTAATTTATGCTCTTAAAATTATATTCACTTTAAACCTTTGCATCTGACAACTTTCATGAGGAGTCAATCATAAACTCCTCATGACAGATACAACAGAATGAAGATAAAAATACGGAAATACTAACTGATTTCTAGCAATTTATAAATGAATTTGTATTTTTTATTTTAAAAGAAGAGCTTAATTGTAGTTTTGAATTAATTTCTATCCATGGCATTTAAAATGTGAACGATGTCAAATAGTTACCTGGTATTACCACATCAGTGATGGCACTGCCACACATTAGGTGGTCAGCAACAGAAAATAGGAACTACGTTATATCAAATTCAAATACTTCCTGTCTTAATTTAACATATAGCAAATAAGAAAAAAGAGTCAATATTTCTTAAGGAATAAACCTCCTGGGATGATTTGTAAATCTGCACAAACCACATTTTGAGTGTCACTTAAATGGGAATTGTGATTGGATTGAGAGAGCAAGGGATTTAGGGTAAAACCGAGGTCGGTAGGAAACACAGACCTGACACTAAAAGCTTACTTTTTTCCTTTTCATTTCTGTCCTCCCCCAAGCCCCCGCTTTTTTTTTTTTTTTTTTTTTTGAGACAGTCTCAAGCTGTCACCCTGGGTAGAGTCCCCTGGTGTCACAGCTCACAGCAACCTTCAACTCATAGGCTCAGGCGATTCTCTTGCCTCAGCCCCCAGAGTAGCTGAGATTACAGATGCTCACCACAATGCCGGCTATTTTTTTGTTGTTGTTGCAGTTGTCATTGTTGTTACAGTTGTCATTGTTGTTTTAGCTGGCTGGAGCCGGCTTCGGACCTGCCACCCTTTGTGTATTGTGGCCTGTTCCCTACCCACCAAGCCACAGGTGCCGCCAACCCCCAACCCCTTTTTTAAACCACCAGGAAGCCATCTAATTTTCTCAGCAAATATTTCTTATTGCATAAAATTCTGAAACTAATACCTATTTTTCAGGGTTTTGGAGTGTTTTAGATATGTGTACATAAGGTTTTTCATATAAAACATGATGAATTATAATGATTATAAATTGTACAGGTGAGAAACTTGACTGTAAGGGTGGAGTACATACGTGTTTCTCAAACGCACCCAATTGAACATTTTAAATATGTGAATTTTACTCTACATTCAGGAAATATACCCTAATAAAGCTAAAAAAACATATTTTTGAAGTTATCATTGCATGCTTATTTCTCTTTCTGGGGATGTAGGAAACAAAAACTTCAAGTTTTTCTCTTTCCTTTATGGCATACAGACATAAAAATGACAAGAGCGATAGTTTAACAAGAAGTTGTGTGTCCCTTAATCATTGACACACACTGCTCTCGAATTTCACCTTGCCTTGGTACCGGCACATGATACCTAAGAGTGCTAGAACTATAAATGATGCTTCCTTCTCCTTTCTCCACAATAAAGTCAAGAAGAGTACAAGGACAGAGTTAACACATTTTTAAAAACTTAATTATGTTGAGCAGATACATTATACTTACTGCAAGGACGTAACCATTTTACCATACATATTTTTATCATGCTTAAAATTAAGGATATGGAAGATTGTTATGAGGAGAAGCTTGATAAAAGGAAAAATAAGAATTCCTCAAATATTTGTATTTTTTGCCTATACTTTGAAGTAAGTCAATTCTGGTCAAAAATAAAATTAACAAAGTATAAAGTAATCTTTTTTTTTACTCATATCCACATGCTAAAGGGAAACATAAAATTCAAGTTAGAAATGAATCTTGCAATCATTCACAAAAATGAACTGATCATATCTCATTTGTCAATAACAAGTGTGGTCAGAATCAAAACTGGGTTTGGAAAGACCAAAAAAAACCTGGACAGAGGGATCCCAAATATTACAATCTCTCTTTCTTGCCCAAATCATGCTGCTAACACCTTTCCTTTGGTAAAAACAAGACCCGAGTTGTATAAAATTGTCTGACATTAAACTTTGAGCTGGCAACAGCTTATTAATAAATACTAATGTTCCATAAGTGGTTTCTCCTAATATTTCAGGCAATACTTGAATGTGCTTTTTGTCTACATGTAACAAATCAGTCATAAGCTCCTATTAAGTAATCCTACCAATATTTCCTCCATAACTCTTTGTACTCAAATTTCTGCCTAGTAGATACATATTATTCCTAGGGAATAATGCCTGTTCTTATATTGCAAACCTAGATGTATTATTGTAAACTAATATGTTTCTAGAGCTTTGAAAGCAACACTCAACTATTTTGTGTTGTATCTTACAACGAAAACATATTGATTTGAACTAGAGGGCAAACAATTCCTGCTGCGTGTTGACTGCTAAGACACTCGATGGATGAATCCAGTAATTATCAATAACACTCTGAAATTATTTTTCTTTCTCTACAACTTCTGAAATTTCTCTGTATTGAAATGAATAGTAGGTAGAATACATTTTTATGCAGACCTTATCCGCATTAGAATATTATAGAGTTTCTTTTATGTTATTACCTTATTACTTGTTAATTTCAAGGTCAGCATTATTTCATAGCAAATGAAATAATAAATATACTATAATTATATTATAATTATATTATAATTATAGTATATTTATTATTTATTATATATATTATACTATTATAATACTATAATTTCAAACTAATTTAATAATTCCAGAACTAATTTGATGACTTCATAATTGGATGTGTATGTAAAATAGTCCCAAATTATTTAAAAATACCCAATGGTTTAATCACTTGAGTTAAATCTTCATGTCATTTTAGGGTTTGAGAGTAAATTAATTTCCTTGATGAGTTGTTAATAGATAGTAATTTAATGGTATAAACTTTAGTAAAATGGTTCAGTTCAAAAACATACTTTAGTGCTGGTTATACTTCTACAACTATGTTTGATACCAGAAATGTTAAAGGTAAATTAGTCTCAGTCACTTCATATAGTAAGGTATAGACAGTTCAAGAAAATATATATGCAAGAAAATTTTCTGTTATAAATACCCACCAACTCAGAATTGGAGTATCAAGCTGTGATATATGTATATCATGAATATTATTCAGCCATTTAAAAAGATGGAGATTTACATCTTTTGTGTTAACCTGGATGGAATTGGAACACATTCTTCTTAGAAAAGCATCACAAGAATGAAAAAGCAAGAATACCATGTACTCAATTCTGATATGAAGACAGTTGATGATCTATTACACACCCACATAAGAGAAAAACCCAAATCAATTCAAGGTGGGGGGAGGAGGACTAAAGATGACGAGGGAAAGTGGGAGCAGAAGAGAGGAGGAAGGTGTGGGTGCTCCTACCTAATGCGTACAATGTTATGGTGAATGCCACAGCACTTGGGGGCAGAATGCAATTGTACGAGGGACTTTACCTAATAATGCAAACAATGTAAACTAATTTTTGTACCTTCAATAAAAAAAAAACAAAAAAAAAAAACATTTACAAAAACAAGTAAGTAATGCCCCAAGTAAAGAGGCAGTTGGACATACTTAATTTGATTTGTGTTGTTTTTCAACTGAATTCATTTCACTTAAACATTAGTGTATTTTTGAATTACATGAGGGTCAGAAGAATGAGTAATTCTAGGTGATATTTCTAAATCAAAACTGGTATAGTTCTGTAGATCATAAACTTATATTTCACAAAATATCACAGAAAGTACCATGGTGTTCATAAATAAACCTTATCATGGATATTGTAACTATATTCCAAAAAAGATTCAAACCCAAACATTGCACATTAAAGTTTCTTTCTAGGTATGAGAACATTTAGTGTGGAAAAACAAACAGGTGATTCTCTACCTTTTAGCTTAGATGTTAGAAATAATTGGAAAACTAAATTTTATCATAAAGGTTAATATTTATTTGTCATGTTCCAATTTTTCAGAATGCCAAACTGATTGAAAAATTTTTTAAAATTTTAACTACTGAAGATGCCCCATTGATACAATAATGAAAAAGATGTTACTTGACTTGTTTTTTTTTTTCTATATTCAAAATATAAGCAAGTACAGGGATGTTTACATCACCTCTCTGATATAAAGGTTTTCCTTGTGAAATGATATCATTACTTTTTTAAATACCAGAGATTATTATTTATTATTATTATTTTTGAGACAGAGTCTCACTATGTAGCCCTTGGTAGAGTGTCGTGGCATCACAGTTCACAGAAACCTCAAACTCTTAGGCTTAAGCGATTGTCTTGCCTCAGCCTCCCAAGTAGCTGGGACTACAGGCACCCACCACAAGGCCCAGCTATTTTTTTTATTGTAGTTCTCATTGTTGTTTAGCAGTTCGGGGTTGGGTTCAAATTCACCTGCCTTGGTGTATGTGGCAGGCACCCTAACCGCTGAACTATAGGCACCCAGTCATTAGAGATTATTCTTATGATTTGAAAAGATGTTGCATGCAAACTAGCTGTTCAAAACTTAAATGGTAATATTTCTATCCCACACCCTGGAATTAGAGAAATTATGATGAAGTTGAACATACTGTTCTCAGAATTTTTTGACCAAAGCAATATGAAATAAACTTGTAGAAAACCTTCAAAATAAGTTGTTATATTATTTGGTGCATATAGAACACTTTTTAAGTGTTTTTATTTCAACAAAAAATCACATGAATATAGTCCCTTTTCACCAGATTTTGCCATCTTTTTTTTAAAAAGAAATGATGAATAGGAATAAGCACAGTGATTTATGACATTTACGGTCACTTACACAGGAGTGATATGCATCTATTTTATACTAATATCACCTGCCAGTTTTTAAAATATTTGAATATTTCCATTCAATTTTATACATAACTATTACTCTGAGCCTCACCACCCCCCTGCCCAGCTCTAGTTCTTCCCTAACGCTTTCCATGACTTACCAATTAATGCCTTGCCCACAGAGCTCCTTAACTCCCCTACCAAGCCCAGTGTCTATCTAGTATAAATGGTAATCCCATTTATACTAGAAGTTGTTCGCTATTTTTAATTTTATTCCTGGATAGAGACTATATCACTATGATGAAGTGAAAAGTATATAGGAGTTGGAAAACATATTTTAATCTTTATTCTACTTTTAAACTATGCAGCACTAAAGCTGTGGTTGTCTTACTGTGACAATGGCCTTATTTTACAAATTATTCAAATTGTAAAGTTATCAACAAAGTGGACCGTAAAGAATGTGAGTACCTCGGAGAGTTCTATTAATATGTTTCATTTCTCATTTATATGAAATACATTCCAAATTCCCAAATGGGTTAAGAAAAGCAGTTCACAGTAAAATACTTATTTATCTAATATTTACAATTACTTGTACCAAGCACTGCTCTAGTGATAATGCTTCATTATGTAACAAATAAAAACACAACCAGAAGAAAATGAGAGTTGCTTATAGTTGCACTGGCCAAACAAATCAAAATATCAAATTAATCAATACATAATACAGTTATTGAAAAGAGCTATACAATATATAAAACTGATGCTTCTGCATTCCCATAAGATTGTTGTTTTACCACATTAATCTGTTATTTTCTGGAGATAAATTCAAATTATTTTAAGCTAATAAAATGTGGTATTTGAATATAGATTATTTAATAAGTTCCTGACTTATTAAAAAGACAAAGGGATATCAATTAAGTATGAATTTCTCTAAAGATGCATCCAGGAGCACATGTAATTTTAGAGATAACGGAAAGGAGCTCTTGCAGTTACAGGAAGAAGAGTATAGAATCTTGCCCAAATTCTACCCCAAAAGAGTCACTTCACATAGTATATAACTTTTTCTGGAGATAAATTTATTTCTTGAGCTAATTAAGAAGTCATTTTTTAAATATTTCTTTATATGATATTGGCCCACAATACATAGACCTTATTCCTGCTGACACTAGAACTTCTTCTTTTTAAATTTCAGGATCTTAGGAGCTACACGTGTTTTGTTCACATGCTTTGTTTTGTACAGATTTGTCCAAAGTTATAAGTGTGCCCTTCACCTAGACAGTGTGTATTGTACCCAGTAAGTGTGAACAGATCCATCCCCTTCTCCCTCTCCCCTCATGACCTGTATTTACGGCAGTGAATGTAAAGTTATTCCTGCCCGTAATCAACTGTCTATCACACAGTTGCCTATGCTGATTATTTATAGTTATGTTTTAATATGTTCTGCTTGGTCTGTGCCCTAATCATACCGTACTACCATAGCCCAAAGATGGCCTTCTCCTCCCATCAAAATTTTAACAACCCTGATTAAAGACTGGGTTGTCAAGGAAGGATTTGCTGCTTTTGGATTTGCTTATGATACTGGCTACACAGGTGAAAGAAAACCCAATTACTAGAGTGCCTCTTGACTCTTCCTATGTAACCTTCGTCAGGATTCAGTCCACTTTTTAATCACTGTTAGAAGATGTCTATGCTGACTGTGGGGAACCACGGGGAAGAAATTTGTAGTTTTATTGTTTTATTTCAGGAAGTGGAGGATGACATTGAGATTTATGTCTCTCTCAAAAATTTGTTTGCAGCATCATAGAATTTCAGAAAAAAATTCTCTTATTGTGTATACTATATACAGGGTGGCCAAAAAGTTTGTGTGCAATTTACACACAAACTTTATAGCTACTCTGTATATGCACACAAATATATTTATATGTGTATGTGATAGTAATACTTATTTGTTTTGTCTACATATATGTGTGTAGTATATTTATATATATTCATTTATATGAACATTTACTCAATTATTTAATATAGTACTATATATCATATTGTTAGAAAAATGCAATAGATATATATCATTTTTTATATTATTTTTACTTTCTACGATATTTATAGCCTGAGAAACATTCTATAAACTATGCGAAAACTACAATCTATGAGAAGTACTTGCCCTTTCTAATACTGAAGTGAAAAAATATAGAATAATTACAAAATTCATTAGCTATCCCAAGATACTTCTCAGTTATATTGGCAAATATCACATTTTTATTGCAATAAGAACTTTTGAAGACTTAAGGATAAATTTGATTTTCATCTACTGTCAGTGAAGAAAGTTATAAACAGATTTGGCAAACAGACTTACTGATTTTGATTTTTTTTTAAATAATAACAATATCTAAAAACTATTAGGAAAATGGATTCCAAAAAATGCTAAGTCAATAAAAACTCAAGTCATCAAATTCTTCTTTCACAAAATACAATTAATGACTTCTGGTTTCCAAACGCCACATTTATTTTGATGAAGCAAACATGATTCCAGAAAATCCATGAATCCATTAATTTAGTAAATAGTACAGTTAAGACATTCTCAACTTGATAACTGGCAAAATATATGAAAAGAAAATAAAACGTTCTACAATAGGCATTCATATTGAATAAGAAATATTACAGATAAATCATTCTGGCAATTTTTGAGTAAAAGCTTTCAAAACATTCCGAAGTAACATTTTATTTTTTTATTATAAATAGAAAATCTGCTTTTGTTTATTAAATCATAAAGAGGTAGATCATTTATACATTAATGCATTTAGGGGGTACAATGTGCTGGTTTCATATACAATTTGGAATGTTCACATCAAAATGGTTAATATATCCCTCATCTCATTTACTTAATTATTGTGTTAAGACATTTATACTCTATACTTAGTAGATCTGATATGTACCCTTGCAATATACACCATAGGTGTGATTCCACCATTCACCCTCCCTCCCTCTGTCCTCCCTCCTCTCTTTCCATCTCTCCCTTCCCTCCTTCATCCTGGGCCATAGTTGTGAACTATTCTTCATATGAAAGTGTGAGTGATTGTACATTAGTTTCATAATAGTACACAGCACTATTAAGAAAATCTGCTTTATACTGATTCCGTGAACAGTTTAAATTCTTACCAATAATAGAATTATTCAGTATGTATTCTAAAAAATTTAAAAGTAATGAACTTTTTTTTTTTACATTAAATTTCCTTAAAGTTGACAATTAGTTTTAAACCAGAATTAACAATGAAAACATTCAGTAATACAGAGGCTGCTTAAAAATGTATACACATTTTAAGAAAGGAAAAAATGTAATAAAAAAGTGTTACTCAATATACACCTATAACAAAAGACAAATTCAAGTCACATTGAGCACCTCTTGTAATTGCAGAAGTCAAATGTAACTTGACTATTACAGATTTAATATAATTGTTTTCTTTCTCAAATGTGGTACCCTCCCTATACATATTTTAATGATAAGGACTCAAAATACAAAAAAAGAAAAACACCCCCCAATTTTAAAACTGACGATTGTTAGAAGGTCTGTTATTTTCCTTACATCGTGTGAAAAATGAAGTTCATCTGGGAGTGGAGGGTGGGGAAAGGTTTAGATCACTTTTTCCTGCAATTTCCTTTTGCCTTAATAACCTAAGGCTGGTTACTATGTACATTGATTTGGGCTGTGCCCAATGTGTGTTCTAAGGAATACTAGTCTGTAGCTATGTCCCTATTTGGGCTTCATCCTTTAAAAAAAAAAAAGTCTCTTTTCAAATAAATAAATTTGGGACACTACACATAATACTTTTCTATTGATGATTTACTTTGCTGCCATTTCCAAATTTATTTTTCAGAACTTTTTTTCTGGAGTTTCTCTCAATACTATTGTTTCCAAAAAGAAGCTTTGCTGCTCAGTATAATAGGGAACCTAAAGAAATAATGGGAAAAGAGATTTTGAGATCAAATTCCAGGTTGAATGGTAAAACATTTCCATTTTATTATATAAGCAAATGGTGCCACTTACAGGGAAAGAAGTGATGAGAGTGATGTTTTAAAAGGGAATCCAGCAACATTACGCTGAGAACTGCTAGGGTAAAGATTTGTTCTGGAGAGAGACCAGGTTAGCATAAAAATGGAAGTCCTTTGTTTTATTAATTTGATCAAATTCTGTTTCTAATATATATATATTAGTATATATATGGTATATATACTATGGTATATAGTATATACCATATACTATATATATGTATATATACATATATATATGTATATGTATATATATATATGGTATCTCCGGACTGGCAAATTTTTAGGTGAGCTTGGTCCATTATGCAACATTGCTTTATATTGTTCCAAATTCTGTTGCTACTTCATTCTTCTGAATGTCTCTCTCTCTCTCTCTCTCTCTCTCTCTGGCCCACACACACCTTCTCTTCTCCTGTACCCTTGGTCACAATTTGTTCCACCTTGTGATAAAAAATGCCTCTATCTGAATTTCATGTCTAACCCTGAGTTTCCCAATATCAAAATCACTATCTCCTCTTACTGACTTTTGGAGGGGATAGAATTTATTAGAATCAATTTTATCTATCACTATCAGAATTCTGTAACTTCAGTAAGGTCAAAAAAGGTTAATACTCCTTTATTAAAATGAATAAGCCTAATTTCCTCGAACTTTTGCTTCGGATAACATCATTGATAATGCTGTGCTCTACTCCCTGAAGGGTAATTACGCTTTTAAGTGGCTTTTATGCCAAACCAGTATTTTATAACATGCCCCAACCATGCCCATTGCACAACGATTGCTCTGGTTCAAGTGGAATTGCTTTCGTAGAATATCTATTATCTTTTTAGACATACATTAGGCTTAAGTCTGTAGGTACTATAATAACTATGCTATAATTTCTTCTGATTAACTTAACTCCCATTTACCTGAAATTAGCAGATTTATTTCACTGGTCTGTCCGGTCATTTCTGTTCTTCCCTGAATAATATACCCCTTTACTATTTACTTACCATATCATTATATATGCTTGGTGACTACACTCTTATTAATTGAGAAAAATTGCAAATGAGTTATTTTTAAAGTCATGCAATTTTTGTAAGTTCATGGTGGGATATTTTAATTATAAATAATCGCTTAAAAGTCAACATGAATGGCATTCGATATCACTTATGTAAGGTCCATCTGCCATTTCTCTAAGCTTGGATTTAAATGTAACTTGGAAATTTTCTTGACATAGCTAAGATCACGTCCTAGATAATTATATGAGTTCTATAAGATTATAAAACTCTTCTACTTATGACATAAAGTAAGGAGTCAAAACTTTTATCAGGTTTTATAATGTCTCTTAGCAAATACATGCAGGAGAAAAGTTTCTCAAGCTTGGGTAACTTTTGTCCTATCTTAATACTTATTTGTTTCTTAGAACAATCTTTGAGAAACGCTTTAAAGCCAGTGGCTAGCTATACAAACACATAGCTCAGTTGTCTCTTTGGTGGAATAAGAAGCTGTTTTACTTGTGGGAAAACTGTTGGCTTTTACACCCTGTACACGCTGTTAGAGAGAACGGCAATAGAAGAAATAGTACATACAAAGCCCTGTACTTGCTTTGCTATGCTATTTAAATTAAGTTTTCCCTCCTTCATTTTCCTTACTTACTGAGTCCAAAGAGTGGAAGACTTTTAAAAGCAAAAATGTAACTACATATTTTTATTTCAGGTCCAAGTCAACCATTCACTTAATGTTAAGTCTCGAAGTTAAAAACTTATACACAATTAGGAGATAAAGAAGTGAAAATATTGCTGCTTTTAAAATCTTAAGTTTTCAGAGATGCTACACAAGATTGGGATTAAGTTGAATTGAAACTGAAATTATGTGAGTTAGGGTTAGACATCACGGAAATGGCATCATCGACACCAAGAAAGTACATATTTTAGTGCCACTAGGGACAAATATCACAAACTTGCTCTCATAATTTTATATTTCTCTAAGTGGCAGCAGAGTCTTTCATTTTTCAACTTAATATAAATTTTACACCAAGAAATAAAATACTTTTGTAAAGATAAACTCAATGTAAATTATTAATGTCAGTATTTTTACTGCAAGAAGTACTTTTAAATAGTCTTCCAATAAGATAGCTGAGGGGAAGTCCCCGTGTAACAGCATTATTTAGGAAAATCCTTCAGAGACAACGTGGAGAAGGTGATATCACCATTTTGATATGAGTTTTTCATTAGGACCAATGCTGACAAAGGGCCTGATACTTCAGTTATCACCCTTACATTTCTGTATAGCATGGTGCTTAAAAAAGAAGTAGAATTGGTGTTAGGATACTGCATACCCATCTCCTTACCTGTGTTCTTCCCCTGCCAAAGAATGGACTTGGCATAAGGTCTGGGTATACCTAATAATAAAGAAACATTTACCGCAGGTGATAAAAATGTGTCGAACGGTCTATGAAACCAGTGTCTGGTGCCCCACGATCACATTAATGTACACAGCTATGATTTAATAAAAAAAAAAAAAAAAATAGATGGCATTCAAGTAATGACACATGGTAAATGCTGAGTTTGTGGTTAAGAGTGCATTTTCTGAGATTCAATGGGAAGGAGCAAAGCTTTCTTGTGTACGTTTGGATCCCTTTTCAGCTCCCTATGCTGTAACATCTACTATGCTGTGCATAAACCACTGTACATAGTCAGCTGATCATCACCTAAACTGCTACAAAGTCCCCTCAAAATAAATGCTTCTTGTCATCTACTTTTCCAGCTTTGTGGGATGATCAGAAGAGATAGGGATTTAGAAATCTCTAATCTAGTGCTGGGCACAGGGATGGTGACGATTACCTTTATTCTTGTTCCTCTTCTTACCACCTCTTAGTTGGTTTCTCTGTGAAAGAACAATTCCTTCTAATTAATAATAGGTGAGGTGCCACCTATTATTTAGTAAATTCTATTTCTTAACAAAGAGTGTGATCTTTGCAACAATTATTAGCTTTCCATGACTGACATTTCCTTGAATCTGGAGATATTTATGAAGTCAATCTCAAGGAGCTTTAGGAAAAAAAAAAAAAAAAAATCAATATCATTTGGGTCAGAAGTTTCCAGATGACCATTGATGAGGATGGTATAGCACAGGGAAACATGAGGAGGAATAGAGAAAAAGGAATAGGTTTTAGAAGTTCAAGACCCATGTTAGTGTGCAAATGTACAATCTAGTTTCCTTTGACACCTTCATAGTAGTAATTATTGATTTGTTGGTTTTTTTTTTCAGTTATAGCAGTATTTTATTTAAATTTTTCAAAAAGTTGTTAAATACTGTTTTATTTAGGTTTCTTATCAGTTCTTAAAGATTTGACCCCTTCATCATTACAAAATGCCCCTATTACTTGTTATATTCCATATTTTTGAGGTCAATTGAATATTAACATAAACACTTGGGCCCATTATTGAACATTGCTTTCACAGCTTCTATTTTATAGCCTTAAACTTTAAGCATTTGAATATTTTTATAATTGAGTTGTGTTCTTGCAATGTATATTAGACTATTTCTTTCTGATATAATTTATAGATATTTACATTTTAATTAAGTAATTAAGCTAACATTAATATAGTTATCAATACAGTTGGTTTTCAAATCCACTTGGATATAAAATATAGTAATCACTATTTTCCACCATTTCTGTCTCAGTGTTCTTTTATTTCATATTTTCTTGTTTTTTCTTTTTTATAATTAATTTATTCTATGGTTTTGTGTTGTCAGATGAACCTCTGTGTTTTCACACTTTTGTGGTTACCTTTGGATTTGCAAAAAGCTTCTTTAAATCATCACAATCTTTGTTCTAAAAATAGTACATTTCTTTATGTATATTTTGACTACTTTACAGTGATCTACTTCTATTTCTCACCTTATGTGTTTTTTTCTACTGTTCTCATACTTTTCTAGTACACTTATTATAAACATCACAGTGTATTATTATTACTTTATACTAAGTCATGATGATTAATGTTATGTATCAACAATGTTATGTATCAACATAATGTTATGTATCACATAGGTAAATATGTGTTCAAATATTAGTCTGAATGTTTCTGTGAATGTATTTTTAATTAGATTAGCTTTGAACTCAGTTGATTTTGAGTGAACTCCATAATATGAGTGGACCTCATGGGATCAAGTAAAAAATAAAAGAAACTGAGTTACATGGAGGTAGAAGGAAATTCTACCTCCAGATTGTTTTCAGACTTAACCCTCAACATCACTCTTCCTTGGGGCTCCAGATTGCTGTGTACCATGAATATTTGAGACATGTTAGCAAACAGAATCATATAAGAAAATTTCTAAAAAGAATATGTTCCATAAAGAAGTGTGTGTATATATATATATAGGTGTGTGTATACATTCGATTAAGTAAATGACTTTCAACAAAAGAGCATCTTTTATAATTTTCCATATACCAAAATTTTTGTCATGTTTCGTATGTTTTCTGTAAGTAAAAATATTCATATAGTGTCACTTTCTTTGTGCCTTAAGAAATACCTTTCTTCTGAAATATCAGTTTTTTCGGTATTATAGGTCTTACAGTGACAAATTCTCTTAGCTTTTGAGTCTGAAGTAGACATTATTCTTCCTTTACTTTTGAAAGGCATTTTCATTTGAGCATAAATACTCTTGGTTGGTAGCCTTTTTCTTTTGGTATTGCAAAGATCTTAATCCATTGCCTTCTCACTTACATAATTTTAAATGAAAATAATGCTGTTAGTCTACTTTTTGCTTTTCATTATGTAATAAGTCTTTTTCACTCTGGATTAACTCGTATATTTTTCTCTTTATCATAGAATTTCTGCAAATATTCTTTGATGAGCCTAGTGCAGTCTTCTCTCTGTCTCTCCTTCCTTCTCCTTTTCTCCCTTCTTCATTTGGTTTGAGTTAATCACACTTCTTTGATTTGTTAACTTACATATTAGCTTGTGTATTTAACTAGGACCTCTAAAGGGACTCTAATGATATATGATATTTTGTTGCAACAACTTCTATGCTATTGTTTTCTTCCATTCTTTCTTTTTATGATTCATTTTTCATAGTTGTTAATGTTAGATTCTAACGTTTTCAGACATTTTATTCTGGAACACGTCATCTATTATTTTAACAATTAATTTGAATTTCAAATATATTTTTTATCTGTAGATAAAACTCTCATTTCTTCCTTCGCCATGTTGTTGCTCTCTTTCATGTTCTTTCTTTCTTTTTTTTTTTTTTTGTTGAACACTTTGTGAATATTTTATTTTATTTTTATTTTTATTTTTTTATTTTATTTTTTTATTTTAAGTCATAGCTGTTCACATTAATGCATTTATGGGGTACAATATGCTGTTTTTATATACAATTTGAAATACTTGCAACAAACTAGTTAACATAAATTGTGTTATATGTTTACCCTGGAATATTATGCAGCCTTCACATTGTTTCTTGAACCTACGACACATGTTTATATTGGCTGTTTCAATAGTTTTGTCTTCTAATCTGATCATTTCTGTCATTCTTGGGGTTTTTCTATTCTCTCACATTTTTACTTCTTGTGGATCACATTTTTCATTTTTATTAATTGGTTTTTAATTAAATCAAATTTATAGAAGGGTACAATATTTAGGTTACATTGTTCTCCCTTTCAGGGAAAAGTTCCATTTCAGACGAGCCCCTCACCCAGGGGTGTGCTATGCACCCTTACAAGGTGCACATTAGGTGAGATCCCGCCTCATGCCCTCCATCCAGATCACATTTTTTCCATTTTTTCATTGCCAACTGATATTACTGAATGTTCAATTTTGTTTTAATTTAAAAAGTGGTTATGTTATGTTTCTGGCATTCATTTAAGGTACTTTCAAATTAATTTGATCACTCTGAAGTTTGGTTTCAAGATATTTTAAATAAACATCTGAAATAACCTTACTTTATTATTTATGCATATATGTATGTATGTATTTATTTTTTTTGGCTGGGGACAGTCTTGAACCTGTCACCCCCGGTACATGGGGCCGGCGCCCTACTCCTTGAGCCACAGTCGCCACCCATATACATATGTATTTAAGAACGTATGTGTAAGCAGGGTCTCACTCTGTTGCCTGCGCTACAGTGGAGTAGCATCACTATAGCTCAATGAGATCTCCAACTTCTGGGTTTCAGTCATCTTCAGCCTCTAGAGCAGCGAGGACGACAAGCACAGATCATCGTGAGAGGCTAATTTAAACAAACAAAAAATAAATACAACAAAACTTCTTCTGGAGATAGGTACTTTCTATTGTCTAGGCTGGTCTCAAAATCCTATCCTCAAATTATTCTTCTGCCTCTGCCTCCCGTAATAGAAGCAGGATCGAAATAAACTTACAGTCATTTTTTTAATACTACTTCTTTTATGAGATTTTACTAAGATTCCACCACAAGTATAAGCTTTCTTCCTTTGATTTCCTAGTGTGACATTCAGAGATTTAAAAAACTGAAATTTATCATATTGATAACTTCATGCAGATAATAAACTGAAGGGTGAAGGTGAAATCACAAGTTATCCCACTTGAATTCCTAGTATAAAATTCTATTTACCTGATGATTTTGTTTGGATTTTTTTAAATCATCTTTTTTTTAATTGTTTCAGGTTAATTGAGGGTACAAAGAATTAGGTTACACTGTATTCGTTAGCAAAGTCTCTTTGATAAGTGTATACCTCCCCTAACAGGTATGCGGTACACCATAAAGCTGTGCCCCTTAAGTGGGAGGAACCTATCTCCCTTCCCCCTCCCCTTACCTAGCTCCTGTTTCTTCCACCCCCCACCTTGAATTGATTTGAGTTCTTTTGTTATGTGGGTATGTATTAGATCGTCTACTGACTTCATATTAGAATTCAGTACACTGGATTCTTGCTTCTCCATTCTGTGATGCTTTACGAAGGAGAATGAGTTAACCTGGACTTTTTTTTTTATCCTGTCTTCTATTTTAGTTATTTACATGTTATTCTTTGTACTTTCTCTTCTCTATATCTCATCTCTCCAATACTACCACCTATATGCACACTGAGGTATGTTTAAGCTCTTAGAGTTTATAACAAGTTGTTTTATTGTTGTTATTATTGTATCAGGTAAGTCATTGGATCCAGATATTTACGCCTGGTGCTATTCTCACCAGAGCTGGAGTCATTTGACTGTAGCTGTCCTGAATAACCAAATCAAGACGCCAGAGAAGCTGTGGCAATTATGATTGGATAAAAAGTTAACATCAAAACTGTGTTCATTTTATCCCCATATTCCTATTGAATTGAAAAAATACATGCTTTTCTACTGATGAAAACTAGCTTCCAGCTTTCTGACATGACATAATTAATTAATATGCTTTTTCTACCATGGGAAATTCTGTCTGTTTTATGACTATAAGTCTTCAATATCCTCAGCTTTGTATCGTGCCTATGTGTGACCCAATTCTTATAATTTCTTTGCTTTTCACTTTTATTTTTCTAACTGATTTTTATCTCTTGATAGTTTCAATTAAATTTCTGAAGTGAAGGGTAGGAGATGAAATTTCAACTCCTCTCTCCAGATTACAAGAGCACTTTGTAGTAAAGGGTATATTGCTTCTTTTAGGATTATATTCAATGAGTCATAATAAATTTCTGTCTTTAGGGAGGTATCTTCATCCCTAATTCAAGGAGCTATTAGAGTATTAAATGAACATCCCTTTACATGTATAGTTCTGTCTTCCTTTTTTTTTTTTTTTTTTTTTTCTTTTCAGGTAGCCACCTGCTTTAATTTTGGTTCATTAGGACATGGAAGTGTCTAATGGGATCTAAACCTTTATCCCTTAGCAGAGCTTATGGAGAACTTGCAATTCTGTATTTCTTCACAATAGTGGAGAAACTAATATATTATTAAGGGGATTAATACTATGTTCCATTTGTCATTCTCAAGGGAACTCATTATTTTTTTCCCCTCAAACCCTACATCTTACTCACACTAACAGCTGAATTAATACATTTTCCCCTTTTCTGTGTACCCTGCTCTCCTTCGGACCCCACTCTTTGGTACCCAGGCTGTTTTCTTGCACTAAATTGGCTGGAAAGAGGGAGAATAAAGATGTTGGGAATAAGACTGTGACTTCAGAAAGATTAGTATCCGTGTCCTTCTAAACCTATGTTGCTGCCCGTAAGTCCATCCATGTCACTTCAGAAAAGCTTCTGTTTTCCACAATGGAATAATAAGCATCCTGGCCAAATATCTAAAAAGCAATTTTAGAATGAAAAGAATTGAGACCAAAATGCCTCAAATTTGATGTGAACTCCAAAACCTCAGAAACAAGTGGTTCTTTGTAAGAAAGAATGGGGGAGAGTTCAAACAGACAAAGTCAGAATTACAACAACAGCACCCCTGTGCTTTCTTCCTTCCTTGAAACCTATTTTCTGCCTGTACCCATTGTTTAATAACACAGGCAGTTTATGCCATGTTAGACTCTGCATAACTGAGTCAAAATTATTTTTTCACTTCTCAAAAGAAGGTACAGCACCATCATGGCCAAGGCTCATAGACTATTAATATCAGACAAGAAGCGAAATTAACAGATTACAGGGTAGGCATCATGGGAAGACAAAATGTTGCAAAGTTATCAGTGTATAGCACCACATCATCATGGTCAACTCTCCTCTTGTTTGTAAGTAGGCAATTTCTGTATGTGTTGAGATTTGGGGGATGCTCTTAGATGATAATCAATGAATAAGATTTTTATTCTAGGCCGAGCACCTGTGGCTCAAGTGGCTAAGGCACCAGTGCCATACACCTGAGCTGGTGGGTTTGAATCCAGCCCGGGCCTGCCAAACAACAATGATAACTGCAACCAAAAAATAGCTGGGCGCTGTGGTGGGCACCTGTAGTCCCAGCTACTTGGGAGGTGGAGGCAGAGGCAGAAGAATCGCTTGAGCCCAGGAGTTGGAGGTTGCTGTGAGCTGTGATGTCACAGCACTCTACCCAGGGTGACAGCTTGAGGCTCTGTCTCAAAAAAAAAAAAAAAAAAGAAAAGATTCTTATTCTATAAGAATGTATCTATTTAAGATGAGAATGTGCCGATATTTTCAAGTATTAGTCCAATAATGCTTTCACTCACCGGCTGCAAATGCTGCTTTATGTCAACCATTATTTGGGGAATATTTTGATGTTGTATAAGTAGCAAATGAATTTTTTTCTGTTTTCAGGAAATCAACCTGCATTTATGTTCTGTGTGGCTCCAAGCTCTGACAACAGTTGGCTGGACAGCATCTGTGCTCTCACGATTGAGAATATCCTGAGTATCTCAGGATACTATAGCTTAAAGGATGACTCTGCCAGGTTAATGTAAAATGAGGGCTCCCGATGACTCATTTGCTGGAGGCTGTGTGGACTGAGAAGCCAAGAAATCATGTTTGAAGAGAAAAGGACCAAATGAATCATCAGCAGCAACTGAGTTTCTGACAGATTTTAATATTCTCTGTTTTTATTATTAAATCATAGCTGCGTACATTAATGTAGTCATGGGGTACAATGTGCTGGTTTTATATAGAATTTGAAATATTTTCATCACCCTGGGTAACATAGCCTTCCTGGCATTTTCTTAGTTATTGTGTTAAGACATTTATAGTCTACATTTACTAAGTTTCACATGTACCCTTGTAAGATGCACCGTAGGTGTAATCCCACCAATTACCCACTCTCCACCCATCCTCCTCCTTCCCCTCCCCTTCCTTTCCCCTTTCCCCTTTCCCTATATTCTTGGACTATAATTGGGTTATAGCTTTCATATGAAATCTATAAATTGGTTTCACAGTAGGGCTGAGTACATTGGATACTTTTTCTTCCATTCCTGAGATACTTTGCTAAGAAGAATATGTTCTAGCTCCATCCACGTAAACACAAAAGAGGTAAAGTCTCCATCTTTCTTCAAGGCTGCATAATATTCCATGGTG
>CAUYPK010028301.1:0-28737 GCA_963574355.1 Loris lydekkerianus | reverse complement strand
TATACCACAAGACTATGAGGAAAGGACCAAGGAAGGGGAAGGGAGGGGGGAGGTTTGGGTGGAGGGAGGGTGATGGGTTGGGCCACATCTATGGTGCATATTTTTATCTATAATAAAAAAAATAAATAAATAAATAAAAATTAAAAAAAAGTAATACACAGGTGCTCTGAAACATATCTCTTTACCCCCATTAAAGTTCAGAGAAATATGTCATAAAAAAAAAATAATAAAATAAAAAAAAAATAAAAAGATGGAGGCTTTACCTCTTTTGTATTAACCTGGATAGAGGTGGAACTCATTCTTCTTAGTCAAGTATCACAAGAATGGAGAAGCAAGAATCCAATGTATTCAACACTAATATCAAACCAGGAGATGATCTAATATACACCCCCATAAAAGAAAAACTCCAATAAACTCAGTTGGGGAGTGTGGGAAAACAAGTGAGTGGGAAGGAGGGAATGAGGTGCTCCCAATTCATAGGCACAATGTTAGGGTATATGGAACACCTCCTGGGGGAGGGACACAATTAGAAGACGGACTTTACTTAACAAATTCAAGTTTTATAACCTAATTCTTTGAACCCTCAACCTGAAACAATTAAAAAAAAAAAGATTTAAACAAACCACCATTCAAGTTGAACAAATAAGTTATCACAACTGAATTTGTAGCAAAATATTCATTAAATAAAACATTCACACTGGGAAAGATTTACAAGCCCTGAATATCTGACTTTTTGAGAGAGTAATTAATGATAAACATAGTCTCAGGCCCTTTAGCAATTATCTGATAGACACCTATAATTATCAGGCACTACACCTCAAATGCTAGGAATATTGTAGCAAATGAAACTAATAAAAATTTCTTTCAATGGGAAATTTAAATTCTGTTGGATCGAAACAGAAATAACACAATAAATATACAAATAGGCTGTAGGTTAGATTGTGATGAGAAAAGCAAATCAGCTGAAGGGAACAGAAAGTTGAGGAGTATGACTTACATTTTGTATAAAGTGGTCAGAAAGTTTCTCTCTAAGAAACAACATTTTATTAAATACATTCCAGAACTCAGAGAGTAAGCATGCGGGTATCTGGGCAAGCTCATTCTACTCAGGAAATGACAAATGCAAAGGTACCGAAGTGGAAACAAACCAGAATTATTGGTGTTGCAGCAGGTTCACTGGAGTAGAGCCTAGTGATCAAGGAAGAGATAGGAAGAAATCACATACGAGAGACAGGAAGGAGGTGCACCCTGCATAAGGCCTTGTAGATCATGGCGATAGCTTTGGTCTTCTCTAGATGAAGCGAGAAATGTGGAAAGTACCAAACAAAGAAATAACTCAGTTTTACACATATTTAAACATATTTTGTAGATGATTTGTCAAGATGAGTAGAGGGACAGAAAAGATATGTCCAATAATTGCAATAATGCAGGAGGCAGACGGCGGGGGTGTGGATGAGGGCGATTGCAGGGGGTGGTAGACAGTGATGGGATTTGGGATACATGGTGAAAGCAGACGTAAAGGATTTATTGAAGGGTAAAATGTGGAAAATAACAGGAGGAGAAGTGTTCATGAGAGCCCCAGACATTGTGTGCCAGTGCTTCTCACTGTGCTTCTGTTTGTTTTTCTGTTTTTCTTTTTCCTTGTTGTTATTTTGGATTGAGCAAATGCAAAGATGGAATTGCAATTAACTAAGATTGAAACTATTTGAGAAATGTGTGTTTGATGTGTGAACATATGCTGAACAAAACCTCAGTGTCTATTAAGGAGTCAGTATGGAAAAATAATACAGAAAGATGACTCAGAGCTTGGGAAATACAGGCGATCAGCACTCACCCCTGAACCTGGGAGGAGCTGGATCATCAGGAGACAGTTGGATAAATCATGGACTCTTCATGGTACTGCATGAAGTCTGGTCATTAGTCTGGATAGATGCCTAATTCAATGACAAAACAAGGTAGCTTTCCTTGGACCAGCAGAAAAACAAAAAACAAACAAAAAAACCCCCCAAACTTTCTGGTAGGGCTGAGTACATTGGGTACTTTTTCTTCCATTCTTGAGATACTTTACTAAGAAGAATATGTTCCAGCTCCATCCAAAAACAAGGCTATTTTTGATAGAAATGCAGGCAGACCCCAAGTTACAACAACTTGCACTTAAGAATGAAGGCTATTCCAAAAAGTCCCCAAGTTACAAACATTCAACCGACATCTGACTTGCATTTAAGAACAGAGGCTGTTACCAGTAATAAATAAATGTACCTGCTCCAACCTACATAAGAAGTCAGCTTAAGAACAAACCCACAGAACCTATCTTGTTCATAACCCAGGGACTATTACCTGTATGTAATATCTAAAGTTCCTCTGTGTTGGAGGAACATTTATTTCTCTTATTTTTCCTTACATGTTACTTTTATTATTCATTAATTACATGGAAAAACAATACTTCTGTGCAATTTAACCCATTTTTAATGAACAATAGCAATAATGTTATGTTAGTCCTACTTTGTATGATTTGACTAAACAATGTACGTATTTGTTACAGAGATTCTAGTTATCTGTTGTGTATAACTATATGTTGTCTCTCTGTAGAACCACATAATGTGCTTAATATGATGAATCTCTTTTAATAGAGAACCTCTACTTATAAAAATAGAAATGAGCTGGTGTCCAAAGGCAGATGAAAGGCCATCACCTTGCATCGGCATAGAGAGCTGTTTGTCTCAGCTGTTTCAGGGAGACTCCTAGCAGAAGTATTTCTTCTAGGAAAAACAGAAAAATTACAATAAGATCCCATGAAATTAAACCTCTACTGCAACTCGCTAAATGCCTTGAGCACAGGAGACGGAAGCCGATACTGTTGAGTTGAATTGTAAATTGATCTCATGTTTTGGTTGTATTTTGATTAAATGAAAGCATCTATCTATACAATTTTCTGCCTGCAGAGTAATCAGTTAATTTTTGTTTGCTTGTTTTTGATCTCTAAATGTTTCACTTCATTTATAAGCACATTCTTTCCCCATCACCTTTTCTCTCTTCTTTGTGTTAGCTTTGCTAAGACACACAAATCAATATATCTTATCAGTTACTGTAGAGGTTGGCTGGCTTCAAAAGCAATAGTTTTATTTCTTTTTCTTTTTTTTAGAGACAGAGTCTTACTTTATTGCCCTTGGTATGGTTTCGCAGCTCACAGCAACCTCCAACTCCTGGGCCTAGGAGATTCCTCTGCCTCAGCCTCCCGAGTAGCCGGGACTACAGGCACCCACCACAATGCCTGGCTATTTTTTTGTTGTTGTTGCAGTTTGCCGGGGCTGAGTTTGAACCTGCACCCTCACCATATGGGGCTGGCACCCTACCAGCTGAGCCACAGCTGCCGCCCCTAGTTTTATTTCTTGTAGGCAGGTACCAACTCCTTGCAGTCTGGCTGCGTCCCCAGCTACTCTTCTGAGCCAGAGGACCGGAGGCAATGGTGCGCAGAAGCCAGCCTCCACTATTTCCTGACAGCTGACAGGGGGCATCTTTTTCCTGCTTCATATTAAAAAATGTCAGGTTGGTAGCTTCCATTTGGCCATGGTAGGAGTATTTAAACCATAGAAATCAGGAAACATTACAAATCAGGTCCCTTTTTTGCAAAAATCTGGTAGTTAAACATTTACTGGCACACCAGAGGCTAGATCAGAGAAGGCTAGAGAAGGTGAAAAGAGGTGGAGAATGACAGACAAACTAGTCAAGGACTCCCTAAGAAAACACAAGAGTGAACCAAAGTAGCTTCGTGATCTTCAGTCATCATTGACACCTGCAGTTCTCACAGGCAGGTGGATCGTCTCTTAAGTTGGTGTAACGTTGCAGGGAGCACTGTTACAGAGAGAATGGCCTGAAAAAAAAAAAAAAGGCAAAACTATTTTCTGTCTCCCCACATTTTTTGGAACTGGAACTTGCATCCCTGCCTCTGGCCAGTGATCAGGAGGGGCAGGGAATGTCTCGTGTTCCTTGTGCGACAAGAGATATCTCAAGGAAATCATCTGGGCAGAGGTCACAAGATCTTAGCTGAAGATGGGGTGTGGGAGGTCACGAGGTCCTCTCGCTGAAGATGGGCTGACTCTGGCCAGAGGTCATGAGATTGTGCTGGCCCCACACGGGATTTTGAGGTCAGAACCTTTAAAAGCTCTGTGCTTTTGCCCAGAAGCAGGAATTTGGATTTTGAGACCATTGTCTTCTTTGCTGGCAAAGCAATAAACTTCTCTCTCCTTCTTCTCAGACAGTTTGTCCCTCTTTTTCTGATGTGGCTTTGGGGGACAAATGCCAAACTTTTAGGAATAGAACTGGGCTGGGAATTAAAGAACCTGGATTCTTCCTCATCTCTCCACTGCATGCCCATGTGACCTGGGCAACTCATCGAATCTCTCCCAGCCTCAGTTTTCTTGCCTGTAGTCCAAAAGTGTGGCACTGGGGTGTGGATTAGACCATCTTTGCTAAAGTGTGCTTCATGCACTACCTGCATGGGCGTACCTGGGAGCTGGGCAGGCAGTAGACTCTCAGGCCAACATGGGAGCTACTGAAACAGAATCTGCGTTGCCACAGCATCCCTGGCTGCACTGTGTGCCTGCTTGGAGGAGCACTGGACTAGGTTAGTGGTCCCCAAATCCCTGGCTGAGTATTTGGAAAGATTTAAAAATATGCATTTCTGATCTTTATTCCTGACCCACTGGATAGGATTTCTGGAGAATGTAGAGATGTTTAAAAAGTCCCTGAACAGATTTTGAAGACCAGCCATGTGATTCATTGGCCCATGTGGTCCCTTCTGGTCTCTGTAGGTCGGCTGCTCTGACACAAGTTGCTCACCTTTAAGACGTGCTGTCCTTAAACCTGCCTGATGCTGACACTTACCAAAATTGGTGAAAAAGCAATTCTTGAAGGGGTGAGAAACTATGAGTTTTTAAAATACCCTTATTTCATAAAACATGAAAAGGTGCCATAGAAAGCTTAGATTTTGGAAAGGATACAATAATCTTTTAATATGAAAAAAAAAATGCCAGCAGAAATAGATGACTTCATGGGGTTGGAAGAAAAATTAAAGAAAAAAATAAATGACCTTGTAAATGTATCTGTCCCTTGCAATCCTCACTGGCATTAAATTTATGGCCATGCAAAGGGGTTTTAGATTTGCTTGTCAGAGATAGTGAGGCTTATTGGGTCAAACATGGCTGAAAAATCAGAAAATCTACTTTTAGCTACACATCATGAAATGGAGATGTATAACTATGTCAGAGTGGTTCTTCCAGGAAATAAACTTGGAAGATGTAAAGTATTACCCTTCTCATGAAATAGTTCTACAATCATGTGCATTTTTAATTTTAAATTTTGTATCACCAAATACCACTAGAATATGGGCAACTCCCAGTTCAAAAACTCACCTAAGATTATCAATTAGGAGTCAGCCCACCTTCAAATACTAGAAAATGTGACTTATAACCAAGAGCTATTCTTTCTCTCACATTACAAAAGAGGCTGCAGAGATGCTGGGGGCGGAGTCTCACGATTGTCTGGCCTTTCCTTCACCTGGGAGAGAACTGCTTCAGCTTCTGACCCCGGCCCTGTCATTCCAGGCGGGAGTGAGTGCAGAAAGTCACCATCAGCTACACCTGCTTCAAGGGGAGCAAAGATTTCTCACTCCGGCACTCCAAGGGTCCTGCAGACTCGTTTGTCAGAATTGGGTCCCATGCCCTCTTTGACCAGATGAGTTTTCTTTTTCTTTCTTTCTTTTTTTTTTTTTGAGACAGAATCTCAAGCTGTCGCCTGGGTAGAGTGCTGTGGCATCACAGCTCACAGCAACCTCCAACTCTTGGCCTTAAGCGATTCTCTTGCCTCAGGCAAGTAGCTGGGACTACAGGTGCCCACCACAATGTCTGGCTTTCTTTCTTTCTTTCTTTTTCTTTTCTTTCTTTCTATTTTTTTTTTTTTTTTTTTTTTTTTTTGCTGCAGTTGTCGTTGTTGTTTAGCAGGCCCGGGCCAGGTTCAAACCTGCCGCCCTAGGTGTATGTGACCAGGGCCCTGCCGGCTGAGCTATGGGCTCTGCAGAGTTTTGTATTTCAAACTGCATTGCCAGAGCTTTATAATTTCTAAGATTCTCTCACTTGGACGCTTCCTCTACAACTCAAAAAGCATTCTGTCTCTACTTTGCCAAAAAAATCTTTTAGTTCCTACAGAGAGTGGTCTGCTTAGCAATTAACTCTGTAATGAAGTCTTCTCAGATTATCTCCACGTAATGAATTCCTCATTTTCCAATCATTCGCATGCACATTTCCTCCCACCGCAGCATGGATTCGCGTATCTACTGCACTATTGCAGGCCCATCTTTTCATAGCTTGTCTCCTGTGCTCCTCAAAACAACTTGTTCTTAACAATCCTTTCATGTCTCGAACAGCACTAGGCACTGTAATAACTGCTGAGCTGAACTGAGAAAATCAGTGACTGTGAAAAATTAATAGTGACTGACAAAGGTTTGTTTGGCAAAGTCGAGAGAGAAGGCTTTTTGAGCTATGGAGGAAGAGTCCAGCTAAAAGAATCTTAGGAATGAGAAAGCGGTGACGACGCAGTTTGAGGAGTATCACTATTCTGCACTACGCAGAGCAGCACGCAGCCCAAGGCCTGTATCTCATTGGTGTCCTGTGTAACGCGGTGAGTTCTTTGCACATACACTTGGGATGCTTCATGTTCATAGAAATCACAAGGACCACAAATACAAATCAGAATCATAAACCCCATTTCACTTATCGCTGGTGAAATATTGGAGTTGAGCTGCTTGTAGAGCAGCCAAGAAATTTTCCCAAGGAAACTTGTGATTAGAAAGATGCTACAGCCTTCCATCTCTTAGAAGAGTGACCAGGACAGGAAGATGCTTCACGCCTGACAAGCATGAACCTGGAGAATCAGGGCTCTGGAACTTCCCTGGGAGATGTATAAAGTGCAGGCGCTAGAGAAATCCCAGGGCGGCCAGTGACATGTGGGTGAGTTTGTGAGGGAAAGAATCAACAAACTACTTAGTATGTGTATTTTATCTGCTTCTCTCTCCCCAGCCTTCTGTTTCAAGTTATTTTTGTACCCATACCACACGTTCTGTATTTTTCAGACATGCATTAACAAATTAGAGAGATGATTCTTACTGACATTCGCATTTTTCTCTTGATGGATATATCCCCAAAACGGATGTATGTAACGCCATCCTTTGAAAATAATCACAAATGGTGAAATTGGTGATTCAGGAATTATGGGGTCAAAATGAAGAAAACAAGGAAGGAACAGAGAGAATCGAAAAGCCTACAAGAAAAAAATATAAGCTCTGATGACACACATGGGAAGTGAGAAATACAAGTTTACAGCAGTCAAATTGGAAAGTCAAAAATATATCTTGCTTCTTCATGGCATAACTTATCAATGTAGCACATTTCTGAGGATACATTCTGTTCTTCAAATTGCAGCTATGTCTACAAACAATACAAGTTAGAGGAGAGAAAAGTCTACCAAAAATAATACTAAATTATTATTTTTAAATGATCTAATGTTACGTGGCCCATGTGCTTTAATTTCCATTTCAACTAGTTGGTGTGTGACCAGGCCAGCTGTTTACATGCATAAAAAATATAACACACATCTAGTTAACCAATATGTGGTTTATATATTTCCCCGTTCTTGGTCCACATTCAGAAGGAATCAAAAGGATCTTCTTGGGCAAAAAATATTCACCACACCTGGCAAGTCGCCAGGCTTATCTTCCAAGTCATTGTGTTATTTTGGTCCATTGTGTTATTTTGGTCTTCAAGGCCCTAAAGTTCTAGGAGGAGATTTATTAAGAGCCAAACAAGGGCACATTGCCATGTTCCCATTTTTGAATGTTGCAGAAGTTGCTACTTTTTATTTCTTTTTAGAAGGAAGAATATTTATTTAAGTATAAACTTTGTTTTAGAACACTGTTCCACAGGGAGCAGGTTGGGGATAGCACCACAGTCATTTTTTTTTTTTTTAATTTTTTTTTTTTAATTGTTAAATCATAGCTGTGTACATTAGTGCAATCGCCTGTACCCATTCTAAGATGCACCATAGATGTGGCCCCATCCATTACCCTCCCTCCACCAAAACCTGCCCCCCCTTCCCCTTCCTTGGCCCTTTTCCCATAGTCTTGTGCTATAGTTGGGTTATAGCCTTCATGTGAAAGCTGTAATTTCGCTTCATAGTAGGGTTGAGTACATTGGATACTTTTTCTTCCATTCCTGAGATACTTTGCTAAGAAGAATATGTTTCAGCTCCATCCATGTAAACATGAAAGAGGTAAAGTCTCCATCTTTCTTTAAGGCTGCATAATATTCCGTGGTAACATGTACCACAATTTGCTTGTTCATTCGTGGGTCGATGGGCACTTGGACTTCTTCCATGACTTAGCGATTATGAATTGAGCTGCAATAAACATTCTGGAACAGATGTCTTTGTTAATTGTGATTTTGGTCTTCTGGGTATATACCTAGTAGAGGAATTATAGGATCAAATGGCAGGTCTATTTTTAGATCTCTAAGTATTCTCCAAACATCCTTCCAAAAGGAACGTATTAGTGTACATTCACACCAGTGTAGAAGTGTGCCCTTTTCTCCACATCCACGCCGACATCTCTGGTTTTGGGATTTTGTTATGTGGGCTACTCTTACTGGGGTTAGGTGATACCTCAAGGTAGTTTTGATTTGCATTTCTCTGATGATTAAGGATGATGAGCTTTTTTTCATGTGTTGGTAGATCATGCATCTGTCTTCTTTAGAGAAGTTTCTCTTCAAGACCTTTGCCCACCCTGAGATGGCATCACTTGTTCTTTTCTTGCTAATATGTTTGAGTTCTCTGTGGATTCTGGTTGTTAAACCTTTATCAGAGGTATAACCTGCAAATATTTTCTCCCATTCTGAGAGCTGTCTGCTTGCTTTACTTACTATGTTCTTGGCTGTGCAGAAGCTTTTTAATTTGATCAGGTCCCAGTAATGTATTTTTTGATACTGTTTCAGTTGCCTGGGATATTTTATTAAAATATATTCTATGTCCCAATAATAAACTCCATGATAAACAAGTGGGTGTCTGCCCTATAGTTTCATATTGTTATTTCTTGACTTTCCTGATTTGTTTTTATTTATTCATCCTCTTCTGGGTTTTCATATATATATATTTCCTAGCATATTCTAGATTTAATTTTATTGAAAACATTTCCGCTCATTTATCCAATCATCTTTCCATGGTAAATCTAGGCAGAAAATAAATCAATTATGGATGAATTCAGTTGTTCATCCTCAGTCCTCTGCCTCAGGTAGCTGAATTGAGATGGAGAAGAATCAACCAACTATCCAGACTGCTGCTAATTTAAATATCTGAGCCAAAAATCTGAAACAAGGTTTAAATTGCCTTAAATTACTAGGACATCTATTTTGTGTTTTCTCCTATCTTTTCTCTACAACTATTATTTAACAATTTCTGTTCTCACATAACTCACACTCTCACATCTTCTTTTGCCTTACTCGTCCTCCTAACCTACTTTACAGAGACAGTGGAAGCCACTAACAGAGACTTGTTTCAACTTTTATATCTTTGACTATATATTTGGCTGCTCTTTTACTCACCCTTGGTTTCTTTTATTTTGTACAATTGAAAAAGGTTTCTTCCATAGATCCCTAAAGACAAAGTTCAAAAATCATTGCAATAAATAGTGGGAACTTACTAAAGAGCTTTCAGAAGAAGGTGACAAATTTAGAAAAATCATTCTGCCAAATGGGTCAAGAGTGGAAACAGGAGGCTACTATGAAACTTCACAGAAAAAAAATAAGGATTTGAAGTAAAGTAACAGCATAAGCAAGAGAGGCCTCAACACTATATGGTACATTTGGAAATTTTAATAATTAAGTTCCCATTATGTGACAGACATTTTTACCATCACTGGTTCATTTTTATGGTGGAAGAAATATAATTAGCAAATAGTGATCACATTTCCATTTAATATATTTTCTGGAGAAAGTAAGTTAGGGAAATTGAATATGAAATCCCAAGGGGAAGTCAAGAAGGCTCAGTGAGAAGATGACATTTGAAAAAAGATCTGGTGTATATGAGAGAGCCATAGAGTCCTTGGGAAGGGAAGAATGTCTGGAAAGTCCTTGAGTCAGGAGCAGATCTAGTGAGTCAGAGGAATAGAAATGAGAATACTGTAACTGGAGTGTTTTGTGTGAGGGGAAAAAATGTCAGAGAGGGGATTACGATAACTAGGAGTAGACTGGTGGGAACCCTGCCGGTCACTGTGATCTCACTGGCATTTATTCTGAGGTTTACTTTGACTACTGTATTGAGAATACATTGCAGTAGAAAAGAGGTGCCAACGTAGAAACCCACTAGAAGATTATTATATGGTTCAAGTAAGGAATTATAGCATTATAGTTTCATATAGGGAAATAACAGTAGAAGTGAGGGCAAATGTCATATTCTGGATGTAAAGCAGTATTTGCTAAAGGAGTGAATGGAAGAGGTGAGAAAAAGGAAAGGCAAGAGGTCATCAAAATTTTTGACCTAAACAATTGAAGGACAGGGTAGCCAATTGCTGAGCTGGCTAAGACTAAGTAGAAGGATTTGGGGATGAGGTCCATTCAATTTGACATGTTAAATTTCATATGCTCATTAGACATCTAAATGGATATATTAAGTAGCCTTATAGATATAAGTCTGAGATTCAGGGAAAAGTTTAGGTTGGAGATTTACATTTGCAGTCCATAAACATTCAGATGGTACTGAGAGCATAGGACTAAATGAAACCACCAAGAAAACAAGTATAAGAAGAAAATATAATTTATCCAAGGACTGAATCTCAGGGCATTCAGAGGTGCATTTAAGTTAGCAAGATGATGAAGAGCAATGAAATAAAACTGAGAATGAGTTAGGAAGAATATACTATCCTGGGAGCCAAGTGAAGGAAGTGTTTCTAGAAGAGTGTGATAAAAAAAACAATGTCAAGTCTAGAGAGAGATGCATAATATGAGAAAGTAGAATTGTCTGTTTTATATAACCATGTGGGTGGAGATTATTTGTGATCTTGTCAAGTGCAGTTCAGTGGAACCAAGGAGAGAAAGAGTTTGAGAGAATTCTTATATTGCCAATTTTTTAATAGGCTGCTTTTTAGAGCAGTTTTATGTTCACAGAAAAATCGAGCCAGGAGGTACAAAGATTTCCCGTATAACTCTTACTTCTCCTCACACCTTTCTAGCTTCTTTCATTATTAGAATCCTCTAATGTGAAAGCATATTTGTTACAGTTGATGAACCTACATTACACATCATTACTACCAAGAGTCCCAAGTTTACATTAGGGTTCACTCTTGTGTTACACACTCTGTGGGTTTGGAAAAATGTATAATGACATGTATTTAACATTAGAATATCATAGAGAGTAATTGCATTACTGCAAACCATCCTCTGTGCCCCACCTGTTTCTTCCTTCCTTCCTTCTAATCTCTGGAAATCACTGATCCTTTTACTATCTTCATAGGTTTGTATTGTTTTTGGCATTTAAAAAAAATTTAAATTTTTGTGTACAAACATTAACATACTTGCATTGAGATAATGGTTATATAGTAGAGACAGAAAATTGTAAATGTGCTTGCAATTTTGAATCTATGTCATTGAGGAAATTATTGACCTTTATTAGGAGCAAGGAATGGTCTATCTATCATTTGTCTATCTATGTACCAATCTACTTCATGGTAAATGATGCAAGAAAGTGGACCACAAAACTTGGTCCTGCCTGAAGACCAAGTGGGTTCTTGGTTTTGTGCAGGAAAAAATCCGAAAGTGAGCCTACAGAATAAAACAAAAACAACTATATTGAAGTAATGAAAAAAATATAAGGAAGGCTTGCTCCATAGGGAAAGCAGAGGCTCTCTGTCAGAGAAACAAAGAATAGCTCTTTTTGAATTTCTGGGTCTTATTTTATAACATTTATTTATTTTTATGTTAAGTGGGAGGATTATTCATAAGATTTCTGAGAAAGGAGTGGGAGATCTTGAACCATATAGGGTAACTTCTGTAAGTTGTCGTGGCATTTTTTAAGTATCTTGGCACTGATGGGAATTTCTTTTAGCATGCTAATACATTATAACTAGCATATAATAAGCAGCAAGGGTAATCTGAGGTCCTTTTATTGTAGCCATTGTGGTTCTAGCTGGCTTTGGCCAGTTTCTCCACTGTTCCTTGTTTTATTAGAGACTTTGGTACTGGTCATATGACTCCTTAATGAGCAGGATTTGCTGACCCAAGTCTCAGTAATAGAGAGAAACCAGAATATATTAATGGGCAGATGGTAGATGTTTTGAAGACTTGTAAAATTTTCTTTTCATGACATTCATTTTTTTTTTTCAGAGAATGTGAAGGGAGTTCATCAACCAAGAGAGACTATAGATTGATATATGATAAGAAAATTAGACATATCAATATAGATAGATATGACTATATGAAGAATGTGTGTGTATATGTGATTATGTCTATGTAATCTTTAAGCCCTGTCCTGGAGGACATAAAATAATTGACACCCTAGTAGTAATGAACAAACCTACTACTCTGACATTAGATTTTATAGTTCATTTTTAAATTAAAGGAATCAGGGCTTTTTGCAGAAGTTGTTGATTTTAGAAAAATACAAGATGAACACAGAGCATCTTATAATGACAGAAACTAAATAAGTACTCAAAAAGGATGAGAGCACATCAAAAGGTCAAAAGATTTAACATGAAAGGAATCTTAATGCAAAGTTGAAACAGGTAAGCAACAAAATAAATAACAATCATATTGTGTAATAACCTCTAGAATAAAATAAGTGTTCATGGTATAAATGAATAATTGAATAAATAAATAAATAAATAAGTAAAGAAGTGGAAGAAATTTTTTTACAGAACAATTCCAATTAATAAATGTAGAAGAAGGAAAGGAAAGAGAAAAATCACCAGTAGAAAAACATAGGGATAAATAGTTGTTGCATACAAGTTCTATTGAAGTATGCTAAAAGTAAGGGGTAAAGGTTTGTGGATGAACAGTATATTTACATAGTCTAAATATTTTCTCCAAGATAAGAATTAATTACAAAGCAAAAATAGAAATTTTGCAATACAAATTCTGCCTGACAGCACCGTAACCTAGTGGTCAGAGATATTCCTAGTAATAAGATATATCAGCATTTTATGTTCCTGATAGGATGTGCAACATCACTTCTGTCATATTCTTGCTAAGACTAGGCATAAGCTCAATCTAATCATAGGAAAGTGTCACATAAGACCAGATCGAGGGACATTCTACAAGATAACTTGCCAAGACTTGTCAAAAATGTCAAGGTTATGAATGACTAAGTTAAGATGGTAGAAGTGCCAGAGATTGGAGAAAGCTGAGGGAAAAAAAGGAACCAAAGCAATATAGGATTTTAGAGTCAATCCTGGTACAGAAGAAGGATGTTAACAGAAGAATTGCTAAAATCCAAAAGAGGTCTGTAGTTTAGTTCAAAAATAATACGTGGAAAAAAATCAATCTTTATTTACCTTTAGACAGAGCACACAATGTTTGAAGCATCTCTTCTGCTCTATTCCCAGCCCCAGAAGGGCAAGTGCTGTGCACCTGGTAGTGAATTGTGAAGTGTTTTTGTAAGACTACATTAAAAATGACTTTAAGGTATGACCTGCGATGAAATTTAATTCCTTACCTCAGTGTGAACTCCTAAAACTAGACCCAGGACACAAACATAAATGTTTGCCAAGTGTGTATATGAATATTGCTTAATAATTTTTAATAAGACCTCTTCCTTTAGGATAGCTATAAGTTATTAAAAAATTTTTTGATTATAAGCACTTCTGAGAACACATATATTTTGTGCATATAATTTTGTATATGCCTACACATTTTTTAAAAGCAATAATAGACTTTATTTTTTAGAGATGTTTTAGGTTCACAGAAAAATTGAACAAAATGTAAAAAACTCTCATATACCCTTTTATACGCCCTAACAGTTTCCTTGATTATTAGTATCATGCATTAGTATGGTACTTTGTTATAGTTTATGAATCAATATTGATACATTGTTATTAACTTAAGTCCACAGTTTATGTTAACATTTTTTCTTTGTCATTTACATTCTATGGGCTTTGGCAAATGTATGACATATAAAGTCAGACAATTCAGTTTACGAATTTGCCACTGTGCACATAAGTTGACAGCACTATACAAAGCACTTAGTAAGATTTCCTAACATTGGCATATTGGGGTCTCACAGTTGTGTTTGTGTTGACATGTGGTGGTGTCTTGCTGAGTGGCATCCATTATAGTTGTCGTGTGTTTTTGCGTGGTGTCACGAGGATGTTGGAATAAACAACATTAAATTTCTTGTTAAACTTGGTAAGAGTGGAAGTGAAATCAGGGCGATGTTAGTTCAGGTTTATGAAGCCATGAAGCAGGCTGTGCTGGCATATACAAAGTTATATGAAGAAATGACAGTGTACAAATGGATTAAATGTTTTTCTGAGGGAAAATAAAGTGTCATTGATGAAGAGAGGCAAGGGCAGAAAGTAATGAGCAGAACTGACAAAAACATTGCACATATTTGTGAAATTGTATGTAAAAGTTGTCAGCTGACTGTCAGATCCATAGCACACCAAGTACGCACTGATAGAGAAATGGTTAAAATCTTAACTGAAAATCTTGGCCAACAACTCATGGCTCTTGCATCAAAACAATGTACCAGCTCACATGGCACTGTCTATAAGGGATTTTTTAGCCAGTAAACAAATAATTATATTGGAAGACCCTCCATATTCACCTGATCTGGCTCCCAATGACTTTTTTCTTTACCTGAAGATAAAGGAAATATTGAAAAGAAGACATTTTGATGACATTCAGAACATCAAGTGTAAACATGATGATAGCTCTGATAGCTATTCCAGGAAGATTTCCAAAATTTCATTGAAGGATGAACTAGACATCAGGGGTAAATACTTTCCCACGGGGAGTACTTCAAAGTTGACCATGGTAGAAGCACCAATGAGGTATGTAGCACTTTTTCTGGGTTGAGTTCGCTAACTTGTCAGGCCTCATATATCCACTACTAAATATCATACAGAATAGTTTTACTGCTCTAAAATTCTCCTCTGCTCTATTAGTCATTATCCTTCCACCTAGAACTCTAGAAAACCACTGATATTTTCACTGTGTGCATAGTTTTGCCTTTTCCAGAATGTTAAATATTTGGAATAATACAGTATGGTGCCTCTTCCAATTAGCTTCTTTCACTTCATAATGGCTTTTCATGGCTTGAAGATCATTTCTTTTTAATGCTGAATAATATTCTATCGCATGGATATATCACAATTTGTCCAGTCACCTAGACAATTTGATTGCTTTCAAGTTTTGGAAATTACAAATGAAGATGTTGAAAACATTTGTATGTAGAGTTCATGAGAACATTAAATTCTCAGTTCCTTTGGGGGAAAAGTAATGGGTACTTTTGCCAGGTTATTTGGTTAAGAGTGTATTTAGTTTTGTAAGAAACTGCCAAATGGACCTCTAAACTACCCATTCCATTCTGTGTTCCCACCAAAAATAAATGTAAGTGCTGTTGCTCCACATCCTTGTCAACATCTGGTGTTATTATTAATTTGGATTTTAACCACTCTAAGAGGTGTGTGGTTGTATCTCACTCTTGTTTTAATTTGTAATTCATTAAGAACATACGATGTTAAATATCTTTTCATGCTTATTTTCCACAGATATATGTTCTTTGGTGAGCTTATACCTTTTTCATTTCCTTCCCGCACATTTCAGTTTGTTTCCTTACTATTGAGTCTGAATTGTTTCTATAGTTTTGCACCAGCTCTTTAACTGATAAAATGTCTTGTAAAGATTTTTCTCTCAGTCTGTAGGTTCTCTTTGTGCTTTTTCAATGGAGTATGATATTTTTAATATACTTAATTTTTTAGGATAGTTTTAGGCTCCCAGAGAAATTAAGCGAAAGGTACAAATATTTTCTATATTGTCCCTACCCCCATATGTACATAACTTGTTGATGAAGGTGACATCAACATCCTCCGCCAGAGTTGTACATTTGTCACAACCGCTGACCCTTCCCTGACATATTATTATCACCCAAAGTTCACTGTTTGCATTAGAGTTTACTCTTAGTGTTGTACACTTTATGGGTTTGTACAAATATATGATGACATGTATCCAACATAATTGTAGTAGTTTCATAAACCTAAAGATTCTCCATGCTTTGCTTATTTATTCCTCCCTCCTGCGCATCTTTTTTTCATCATTTTATGAAATACAAAAAATATGGAGGGAAAGAAGAATCTCTTTTATTGGAATAAATGACATATAACTTATTAATTAAACAACAAAACAAATGAGTTTTGCTGAATTTGTTCATGGCATTTTGTTCTTCTCCAGTATGAGCCTACCAAGAATAATTCTTAACTTTGAAATAATAAGCAGGAAATCTGTAGTGTTTCTGTTTGGAAAGATGTATCACATTTGAGACAGGCTGAAAATGATCACAGAGAGTAGTTGCATCTGACAATGAAACAACTTATAATTGACTTTCATATTTACATATTTTGCATAGGTTGTACAATAAACAAAAACTACCAAAAACAAATAAAATTTTAATAAAACTTCCCCCAGAATATATTGAAATATATAAATTCTGATAATAAAAGACAAAAGTATATTTGTAAAGATAAACATTCTTGAGATCAAATTTCTTCTTTTTTATTCTCATTCATTTAAAGAAGCAAACAATAAAAACTATATTATAAAATCAAGTCTCAAGATTTATATTTAATTTTAAAAAGTGAGGTTAGAAGATAAAAAATTAACATTTATAAATAAAATATAAATATTACTTTAATGTTAAGGGATAATATCTTCACAAATTATGATTTAACTATTTCAGAAAAAAAAGTAGAGAAATAAACAGTGGAATCATTTCTATTGTTTCCAGTAATCAAATGGTTATTTCATAACTTAATAGATCAATTCTTTCTAGTTAATACATATAGTTTAATTTGTTTTTACATGTCAAAATAAACAATTCTTGGGTAATAAGCAACAAAAATTAGCACTATGTGCTCAAAAATCTAATGAAAATCCTCCCAAATAATTTATTTACCGAGAAAGGAGTATTCAAAAACAGAAAATAGGTTATATTTAATAGATTCTTTGGTCTGTCACTGAGTTTTTTTATTTTTCCTAAGTACCAACCTAACTTTCTTTGATGCCTCAAAGCCATGTACCAGTAAAATTTTGCTAAGTTATAGACAAAGAAATAGATTTCTGAATTACTTAGAAATTTCCTTTTTCAAATTTGTCAATATTTCTTCCCCAAGTTCTGGAGTAAATTTTGTCTCTAAATGAAGTAAACATATATTGGTAAATAAAAAGCCATTTCATCAACAAAGAAGAAGAAGAACCTATAATAACTTGTGACTTCTAGAGGTCAAGGTACTTTTAGGGTTTGGGGAGTGTTAGTACTAATGAAGTAATAATATAGAGTGAAATGCATTCAGTTAACTGATGGGGAAATTTAAATATCAGTGGGTATTAGGGCGTGAACTGAAATTAGAAATTTGATTCCAGCAATTGAATCATATATACTACCAATATGAGAGCAGTACTGGCAGAAGCAAATTCAGGGTGAATCAGTGTATACACACAATGATCTCTTCAAATAGACCCTTTCGAAGGCTACTGGCTCTACCCTAAGGGGACTGAGTTTAATGATAGTCTGATTCCACCTTCAATACAAAGAAAGTTTTGGAAAACAAATGGAAACTGAGAGTCATAATTCTATGAAGTTTCATGCATAGATTTATTTTTTCATATATTCAGCACTTTTATATACGTAATTTGTAAGTATGATATGATCTAAAACAGTATGATTTCAATTCTAAGTTTAAAAATAATTCTTATAACATTACCTAAAATTAAAAATTATGATGAGGGGAATTATTTTAAGATGGATGTTATATGTACGTGAATATCACATGAAAATATCAGGTATAATCGATTGCAAAAAAACCCATTCAGAGGAAACATAGAATTGATTAGAGGGCTATTCTAAGATAAAAGGTATAAATGAGTGGCTTCTTTCTTTGACTTGCTCCTTTGTTTTACTTTTTTCTATTGCTACTCTTTCTTTTCGTCTACACCTAACACCTCCTCCAGTGTCAGTAACTCTGAAAGTAACCACCTGCTAGATTCACGGCTTTCAGCCATCTCTAAGAATTGGTCAAGGAGTTCTACCCAAGAACAATTAAATGAGAATTGCAGGGGGAGACTGAAGCCTTATGATTTGTTTTCTAAAGAGCCCTCTTGTTGATTTTAATGTGTAGCTAATTCGAGAAACTACCTTCTTAGGTGGAGTCAACAAGGTAAGTCAGAAAGATTTTATCAATGAAACACATTCAGCCTTAGTATTATTGGCAAATAAGAGCAGCATAAATGTCCAACTATACCTTCATTTTTCTCAAAAATTTGCTATGCTTGAAAACTAAGACATATAAAAAAAAAAAAATTTCTAAAATGCACTTTAGTAAGTATTCCAGTTAAGGCTTTACTATTTGATAAGAAATAGTGTGAAATACTTGGTGAACAATTGATAAAGTATGGCTTTGGTGAGGGCTTACATTTATTAATTTATCACTTATAAGTTGTGGTAAGTACTCTCATACACGCTATGTCAGCAAATGTGCAATCATTTGTTTTTTATGGCCGCAATTTTTTTTTGAATTATTATAATATGGTATGCCTAAGAAGTAGATTAAATGCGTCTGTTATTTCTTGTATTAAAAAGTGTCTGTTATTTCTTGTATTAAAAGCAGACAGAGGATCATTAGCATAGACTCAAAGGAATTTGGGAAGAGAGAGATTGGTATGGGCTGGTGTACTTCACTGAATACTAATCAAAGAGAGAATAAGTTAAATGATGAATTGAAAATATGTAGAATATGAATAGTCAAGGAAGAAGTGGGAAGGGGGTTGCTGTGAGCCTTAGAAGTAGGCTTAACTATGAAACATGGTATAAATTTAGCTAGCTGTCATAGTTGCCCCTGTTATCTTAGTCTAATCTTAGTCTAATAAGATTTTGTTACTGCTGTTTTAGACTTTACCTATTACTTTTTTACCTTGGAAAACAATAGGTAAAGTTATCTATATTACCTTTGCCTTTACAAGAAGATAAACAGTTCTTCACTGTATGCCCAAATTTCTTTCGACACCCAATACACTGCAATTGACATAACATCAACATAGTCACTGTTCCTCAGCCATATTGTGTTGAAAATACACTACTAACAATAGATTTCCTAGGTTATGACATTCAAAAGGGTTTTCTTTATAATTATAAAATAAATGAAAGCATTATGATTGCAACCATTACTTTTTACCATAATGAGAAAATTATCTTTTGTTTAGCACACTGGAGGCTTTAATTTTCTATGACTTAAAGATATTATTTCCTTAAGGATGTAAATTTATTGCAAAAAGCTCACTCTGAGACACTTAGTACCAAATATTCTAGCCCTGATCCCAAGTCCTTTACCTTTCAAATAGATATTTAATTACAAATAACTTGCTAATACCTTTGGTTGCTTATTTGAAAAACTGGGGAAATGAGATTACATAAACAACTCACAAAGTTGTGGTAAAGAAACAAATATAGCCTCCTAAGAAACTCTGTAAAAATAATACATGGTTTTACATGTGTGTATAGGCATACTTTTTCTGAAATTGTTAAATTTAGAGCCAGAAATGTTCTACAATTTGAATTTGGGTAGTATTCTGTATACAGTGAATGCATCCTTCATTGTGAACATCAATCTCTGAGTAGCATCTGAAAATTTCTGTGTCTTTTCTCTCCAAATCGTCAGCACCTAGGGCGGTGTTTTTTATGTGTTGCTGTTTGAATAAATGTTAAAATATGCAGTATAGTGTAACCCTAAGATTTAAAGCAGAAAAGCTGAATTTCAACACTAGCTCTTTTGCTCAATAACTCTGAGAAGAATTGTAAACTCTCTTAATCTTCATTATCCTCAATCTTAGAATAAAGGCACTGGGTAAAAATTTAATGATTCTTTTTTCTTAAAATATATTCACACATAATTGCATACCATTTAAATGAACTCATTGACTCAATTAACACACATTCATTAAGTTATTTTGTGCAAAAATCTCTTTATGTGATAAATGTAAAATTGACCACCTACTATGTGTCCAGAACTCTGCTAGGCTCTAGTTTATAGCAAGAAACAATAAAGACACGATTTCTGATTTTATGATGCTCGTAATTTGCGGAGGTAAATTACATCTATAAAATAACCACACTAATAAATACAAATTTCTGTGAGTAAAAGGTACATGTTTCTCAGAGATGCTTGAAAACATGATGGTCAGTGCAGACTTTCCTGGGAATACAAAACTTGACCTGAGGTTTTAATGAGTAAAAGTTAACAGAAAAGGTGGGAGGGTGAGAGTGTGGAAAACATAACTTGTTAGGAAAGAATAGTCAGTGCAAAAGCCTTGTGGCAACAGGGAACATGATCTAAAAGAGGACATTTTTAAAAGGCTACTGTGCTAGAGAGAAGAATGCAAAGATACATGTGAGATGAGGATGGAGAATCAAGCGTGAGATGAGGATGGAGAGTCGAGTGTGCCCTCAAACGGGGCAGTAAGGGTTTTAGTCTGTATTCTAAGAGAAATGGAGAAAATCTCCAAAGTTATTCCTCCTGCCTAAATTACATAGTAAAATATTTGAAAAGTTCTCTGATACCCTCAAAAAGACCCCAAATTATTTAATTATAAAATATTTCATACGATCTTTTTCAATAGCGATTATGATAATGGTATTTAAAATCAAATTTATATGAACGAATGTCACTTCTATGAACTTTTTGTCAAATCCAAAATAGGAAGAAAATATTTTTACTTTCTAAAATAGCCTTTTTCAAATTAGCAACAAAGAGAAAATAGATTAGTATTTTAAAAATTTAGTGCAACGTTAGTCTGAAACCCACCTATTTCACTTCCTTCTTACTCTACGCAACTGTGATTCTCTTTTCTATAAACTCACTACTGAAATGCCATGCATTCAGATGGAGACATCATAATCCCAAAATATTTACTAATTAGACTACCGCTTATTCAATTAGTCCCCACTCAGAGATTGCTCTTAGTTGAACACAACATTTACCCTCACCCATTATGCCAATTAATTTGTTAACATTTGAATAAATTTCTTGCTGATGTGCGTACATACCTCTAACTACTATCTGTCATCTATCTGCCTATCTATCTTAAGGATCCAAAAAGACTATTAAAATATAAATGAATTGCAAGTTTAAACCATAAAGCTCACAACTGATGCATAGCTTCAAAAAGTGCAAGGAAGTGATGTGGAGATATTTTGAAATCTCAGACAAAATATTATCAAATAAAAAGTAGTTTATAATATTGTAAAATTACTATACGTGTGGGTATTAGGCACATTTCTAAAATTTATTTAGTTCTCACAATATATTTGTTAACAAAGTACTCTATCCCCATTTTTAAAAGGAGAAAATAGTTCACACATAGGTTAGTAACTTGCCTATGTCATGTATCTCAAAGATGGATGAGGTAGGCTTCAGATTCAGGCACTCTAAATGACAGCACACACTACTCCTCTGTCACTAGCACTAACAGAGTTTAACAGTTTAACCCGTTAGACATACAGCAAAATGAAAATGGCATGACTTGTGTTTCAAAACTGAATAACTTGAATATTAAAGGATCAGAGGAAACTCTTGAGAAAATAATTTGCAGAAATGGCTGAATAATTTTCAGAAATGGCCATCTTTATTATTGTGCTTTAAAAGTTAAAATTTAAGAATAATAGGCAAATGTGAATTTTGGCTGGAATAATCATACATCAATAATTTGCAATTTCCAAAACTCAATGCACAACCTAATTTATGTTAAATATAACAAAATAAGCTTATTTTTCAATAAAATGTAGCTTTACTTTTGACATTCTAATTACAACTTTCCCCCCACTATTTACCAAGAGATTTTGATGGCATTTGTAGTGAGTATTTTTTTGTTGTTTGTTTGCTTTCTGATATCTAACTCCTTACTTAGCTTAGCTCCTCATCACATGAAGTATTTGTGGAATACAGTAAACTACCTCCCTGTGGAATAATCCAAGAAACAATATTCTTTTTGGTATCATTGGCATTACAGGCCCATACTCAGGCCCAGTCAATCATTCACGATTCCCCGGACTCAATCTTCAAAGAGTAATGCGAAGTGGAAACACTTGTGAAACTATTCACTGGCATGGAACTGGCTGTAGGAAGACAACAGAGGGAGAGTTTAGCAGCAGCAGCAGTGGTAGCCTGTTCATGATGACAACGTGACAAAGCAGTGCCAGTGTCGCCGCCAGCAGTGTCTGACCTGGCTGCTCCCATAGGTGCACATGGTAGTGTTTTTGTAGCTTAGTCATTCTCTTTTGGGTTTGGGCCATTTTTAAAACTTTGGTTTACTCCAACAAACAAACATCAGATGGCATAAGACATGGAAGAGACTCATTAAGGATAAATGCCTAACAATGAAGCAGAAATAACCAGGAGTTTTCAGACTATGAAGCAGGTCTGACTCCTACAAGAGAAGAGAGAGAAGAGACCCGGATCGGGCTTTTCTGAAAGAGTTTGAGCAGGCTAACAGAGTGTCCTTGAGCAACAGCTGCACATAAGCGATATCCTACATTGAGCAGAAATGTCACATCACCATTTCTTGTTACTCACACAAGAATGGTACTTTCTTCACTCTGGCTAGGAGCAGAGTGAAGGAACATTGGGGTGGCTTCAAAAGTGCATTTTTGATGATATCCAGAATTATCACCAATTGATATCATTCCAAAAACATTCTTTGTCTGCATAAGTTATTCTAGATTTTTTTCCTTTCTTGCACCCAAGATCAACGTGTACCATTCTATAAAGTCTTTCGTCAAGTGACTTTTTTATTGGTACCAGCTGTTATTAAAGATTGATGACTTTTTCATATCATCCATAGGCTTAGTAACTTCTGTTTTGTCTGTTGGATTTTACTATCGTCCAGTGTAGAAATTCTAGCTAAAGTTTTAAATATACAAACCTGTACTTTTTATCAATGCTTATGTGCACACAGTCCTGAAATGTTAATATTTTAAGCAAACATTTCACTACCAGTTTTCCTTGGCAATGTACTCTTAAATAAATTTTTCATTTTTCTTAAGGTAGTGATCAAAATCCAAAGTTCTTACATGGTCTGATAATCTGGGTCTTCCCTTGAATCTGGGACTAATCAGGCACCATGATTTCCCTCACTGTCTTCCAATCTTACTGCTATTTAAATTCCTCTCAAACACAGTTAGCTCACGTGTAAAGCAGATGCCAAGGCAGAAGTAGATCTGCCAGAGATGCATGAAAAGAAAAAATGGGAGAGGGCTGGAGATGACAAGGAGAGCTTTCAAAGTGCAATACAGGTTTGCTATCTTAGAAAGACAGAACATGTAAGAATCAAAGATTACAGAGCAGCTTCAAGGTTTCAGCTAGGGTCATAAGAAGTTGTCGAGCCAGTATCTCCTATTAAGAGAGTTCTATGTCTCACAGGAATAAGGCTACATTAATACTTCCAACTTTTCTCAAATTCTTGGTGATGATCCCGAAGGAACCAGCTGATGCTGTGTATCAATTAATTATGCCACCTGCATAATTAACAGTAGAACTGAGTAGCTCATTTTTATGGCCACTGTTCCTGTTCCATGTTCCAAATAGACTTATGTTTCTACATACTTTTAGGAGAGAAGGTGGATGCATGTTCTGCAGAAGGCACTTGTTTTGTTTGGGGCACTCTCTACCACAGCTTATATCACTGGGGGTTTCCTAGTTCTTATAGAGAAAGAGTGAGCTACATCGGCAAGCTCTGAGGGTATTGGAGAGTCTGGAGAGATTCTCAAAAGAATCCAACCAGATATCTCCATCTCTGCTTCAGGGTCCTATGATTTTCTCAGCTAAGATCCTGCATAACAGACCTACCTTGACGTTAAAATGAGTCTGGATTTCTGAGACTATATCAGTTTCTTAGTCAATTCCTTAGTTATGGCAGCCATTCTAAGACAAAGGGAGAATAGAAGAGTAGGCAGGAGAAACGGCAAGTAGAAATTGTGCACTAGCTGAGGTAGCTTGGCCTACCCTAGAGGGATGAGTTAATGTGGGGGCAACAATAAATTATGAATAAATAAAGAAAGTCCTAACTGTACTGACAATAAAGAGGGGATAACATCTGTCTATGATCAAAATAGATAAGTTTCTGTTTCTTAAAGAAACAGTGTTGTTACATACTGTTAGCCTCAGAGACCCAGAGATTTCTAATTATGCTGAAATATACTTTTAGTTCTCTTGAAAGACTATATTTTGTCTGCGTTTAATGAAAGAATTGAGAATAGGGAAATTGCATAAAACCTGAATGGGGGAGGAACAAAGAGAATTTTCAATGGTGATGCTGGCAGACAGAAGGCACCACCCCCAGGTGGCTTCTCAATTAGAGACTTAAAAATATGATCCACCCAAGAAACAAGTGCAAAGAAGTAACAAGTGAGAAAAACAGAGGAAACAGATAACCAAATGGAACCTAGAGAAGAAAGAAACTGTGGTGTAGTCCCCAAAAGAATGTTTTATAAATCCACCCACTCGCCAAGCTGTGTCTTTTCAAATTCATGGAACTTTTGGAGAAGTTTGAACTTTCCTACTTGTATTTTTTTTTAGTGTGATGTCATTTTTGATGGCACCATAGAAGAATGCAAAAGGTCTGAGCATCACTGGGAGGTTAGGGGAGAGCAGTGGATGCTGATTTAAATGTGAGTTCAATGTCCTGTGGGATTCAGAAACCTTTGCAAACTAGGCAGGATCTGAAAGAACTGATAAATAATTTAACTTTCTATTCACTTGTAAATGTGAAACTTCTGATAAAATTCAAATTCTTCCTATTTCTGATTGTTCAGCCTACTGCTCTTCGAAACTACTCAATAATTATTTGTTGATGATGTCACATGATTTCATGTAAAATCATATTGGCAGTTGAATTCCTACCACTGCCTTTTTTCTGCTCTTGACTGTTTATTACCAGTTAGCCTACAATTAAAACCATCATTATATTTTAAATTGGCACACACTGATTGACTTTTGCATAAGGGAATTATTCTAAACATCTGTTCTCTGATTTTCATTGACAGTTCTTTTAAGTTGTTTTGAAAGTGTTGTACCATTTGACTCCTTGGGGCAGAGAGTCAGAGACTGTGAAAAAATGTAAAATTTGGAAGAAATATATTGGCCACCAAAAATCATTGAATGAGAAACTTGATCTGACTTAACTGTTATTTTACTTAGAAATTTCTTCCCCAAAGCTTTAAGAAATAAATAGAAGAAGCAAAGCTAGTATAGAAAATGAGAATATCCAAACACAGCTTCAAGCAGAGAAATTGATCAGTTTAACCTGCAGGGATAATGATACATTAGCTTCTTAGAAAAGAAAAAAAGGAGGCATCTTACTGTGTCAGTTATGAAGAACGGAAGTCATTAAAGAGCTAAAGAACTATAGGGGTGTAATTATGAGAAACAACCCTATTGGATCAATAACTAGCCTTAATAAAAGGGAATCCATAGAAAGAAGGATTCAGAAAATTGGATGACATTCGAATGCCAAGAATGGACTTCATCTTTAACTTAAAGGAAAAGACAATGTTATCATACAATTACACACGCACATCAATTGAAATGGAAGGTGTGGGAATGGAAAGAGAAAGAAAGAAATGTCCAAAGTAAACTACATGAAGTATATGTAAATATCTTAGAAAACTGATCTTACAGATAGTCTATTTCAATAGTTCATCAGTAAATGTTCCCAGCCCATTAGAATCTATCCCTTGATACAACTTCAGCAGATGAAATACTATCTTGGTTCTCTGTAGTGTGGAAGCAGAGTTAGCTTCTTGCAACCATGCATCATTTAATCAGAAGCTCAGAAACCTTGGCTTCAAATGTCTGACACACACACACACACACACACACACACACACACACACACACACACACAGGGATTAATCTTGTGAACATGACCCTTAGAATATCTATGGGGAAAGAACATGAAGAGGTAAGAGATTCTGAAAGATTTAAAGCAAAATTTGAGTTCTTGCCACTGCACATTGTTGCAGCCTTGATCTCAAAAGCAGGTAATAGCCTTGATGTTTATCACAAAGAACAGTTAGTCCCAAAGCATGTGAAAATAAGCCTCAGCAGAAATTCTTTTCAGAAATGTTTGCCCTTTATTTAAGATCTTACCTAGCACCACACAATGGGTTGTTTTAGGAGTATTAGCTGAAGAATAAAAGCAGATGTAGATATAAAACAACAAACTTGCTGGAAAGTTTCTCAAAATATTATCAATGAGTAGATAGATGCTTCTCAACCTGATAAAATCTTCCTAAACTGAAAATACTGTAATTGAAAATGGTACTTAATACATCTAGCCTACCAAACATGATAGCTTAGTCTAGCCTATCTTATATGGGCTCAGAATACTTAAATTAGCTTGCAGTAGGGCAAGGTCATCTAATGTAAAACCTATTTTATAATAAGGTATTGAATATCTCTTGCAATTCATTGAATATTGTACTTAAGTGCAGTTTATTGTGAATGCACATCACTTTTGCACCATCTAAACTCATTAATTTGAATTATGTTTGATCAAGGATAATCTATGGATTATTTCTTAAGGAAATGAAATATATCATTTTTTGGCAAGATGTTTCTATAGTCTAGGCTTTAATTCAACCATGATATAAGAAATACACTAATAAGGAAGAATAGCTGTGAAGAAATGACCAAAGTTTTCATCGGCTATTCCCCTAACAATCTTTTTTACTCTACTTTATAAAAAGGGGTGAGGATAATATATTTTAAAATTTGCATCCTTAGAATTCTAATGAAAGGATCAATTACTCTTTTTCCTCTATGCCTAAATTAACAGAAAATAAGAAAGAAAAATGATAGTAGTGTTTTAATTATTAGAAACCATACTAGTATAGTATAAAAATCAAGTATTTCCAAAAGGAAAAAAAAATAAGATAGAAAAGTATAAGTAAAGAAGTGACACAAACTCCAAATTCTTCTTAAGGAAGCCAAGGTGAGGACAAGCTCTTCCTTATGTAGGGGCAGAGAGATAAATATGACATATGTGAATGTACCTGGATTTCATGAAAAGATGTATTTTATAAATATAAGAATGGAGATTGACAAAAATATCTTAACCAGTTTAGTGTTTACGAGAAGTATCAATTTTATTTTACTTTATTTTTTGAGAAAGAATCTCAATTTGTTTCCCCCAATAAAGTGCTATGGCATCATAGCTCACAGCAACCTCAACTCTTGGGCTCAACCTCAAACTCTTGCCTCAGCTTCCCAAATAGGTGGGACTATAGCCACCTGCCACAACACCTGGTTATTTTAGAGATGGTTAGGGTCTTTCACTTTCTCAGGCTGGTCTTGAATTCCCGAGCTCAGGAAATTCACCTGCGTTGCCTTCCCAGAGTGCTAGGATTACAGGCTTGATCGACCATTGGAATTATCAATTTTAAAAGGTAAAGAACTTAGGCTTGGAATAAAGTAGGCTTAACATTGTGATGAAAAGTACATAAAACTCCCTTTTTTCTTAAGGCATCACATTAATATCACTATCTTTGTTATTTTGTGAAGAAACAGAATTGTATGATGTACCAAACTTCTAGTAATTTTACATTCCTCCCCAAACCCTAAAATAAAATAACATTAAGAAAGAAGAAACAAATTCAGGCATAACTACCATGAAAGTGCTTCACTGTAGCCAATAATGTTCAAAATAAATTGTCCTTACAAACTGATTTAGTAAACTTTCAAAACATATTTTCTAATAACTAAATTGTTCATTTTTTTGAAAATTAGTAAAATATGAGGCTAATTGCCACAATAATAGAATCTCGCTCTCTTTCCCAGTTCCAGGTAGAATTAATTTCTTTCTCTTTCTTTCTTTCTTTCTTTCTTTCTTTCTTTCTTTCTTTCTTTCTTTCTTTCTTTCTTTCTTTCTTTCTTTCTTTCTTTTTTATTTTTTATTTATTAAATCCTAGCTGTGTACATTAATGCAATCATAGGGCACCACACACTGTTTTTATAGACAGTTTGACATATTTTCATCACACTGCTTAACAGCCTTCCTGGCATTTTCTCAGTTATTGTGTTAAGACATTTACATTCTACATTTACTAAGTTTCACATATACCCTTGTACAATGCACCACAGGTGTAATCCCACCAATCACTCTCCCTCCGCCCACCTCCCCCCTTCCTCTCCTCCCTTTCCCCCTTCCCCCTATTCTTAGGTTATAGCAGGGTTATAGCTTTCATGTGAAAGCCATAAATTAGTTTCATAGTAAGGCTGAGTACATTGCATACTTTTTCTTTCATTCTTTTTTTTTATTATTAATATTAAATCATAGCTGTGTACATTAATGCAATCAAGGGGCACCATACATTGGTTTTATAAGCAGTTTGACACATTTTCATCACACTGGTTAATATAGCCTTCCTGGCATTTTCTTAGTT
>CAUYPK010028300.1:0-41774 GCA_963574355.1 Loris lydekkerianus | reverse complement strand
ACAGAGAACTCAAATTTATTAGCAAGAAAAGAACACGTGGTATAATATATGCTTACTACTTCCCACATCCAAATGTATTGATGGAGAACCACGTCGTGTGATCTTCTCAGTAATCACCCACAAATTGAGTCATCTCAAAAGAAAGTGAGCTCTCTCACTTCCGCGTAGCAACGACTCAGCAAGGCCCGGCCTGAAACTGCCTCTACCTAGATACAGCCAATGTGGTACCATGCCACTGGCCCGACCCTGTCACTCACCTCTCCCCCCGCCTTCTTTCCCTGCCCCTTCTCCACAATAAAAAATAAATAAAACTCCAAAAAAAAAAAAAAAAAAAAAAAGAGGAGTGAGATACCATCTCTACTAAAAATAAAAAAATAAAAATAAAAAAAAAAAATCAGTTGCATTTCTACACAAAAGCCACAACATTTTTGAAAGGAAAATTAAGAAATCAGTACCATATACAATAGTATCAGAAATAATAAAGTATCTAAAAGCAAACTTGACCAAGAAAGTGAAAAACTTATAAACTGAAAAATATAAAATGCTGATGAAAGAAATTAAAGAAGACATACATGAATGAAAAATCATTCTATGCTCATGGATTGGAAGAACTAATATTGTTCAGAAATACATAATAGCAAAATTCATCTGTAAATTCAATATAATCTCTTCCAAAGTGCCAATGAACACTTTTTTATTATTCATATATGGCAATATGTATGTAAACAAATTAAACAAATCTATGGTTTAATTTGATGAAAAGTGTTGGATTTCCTTTTATTTTTCTGAATTTACTTTGACTAAATTTCAAAGCCTGTTTCCTAATTTATACATAAAATAATAAATACCAAACAAAGCTAATGAGTTCTCAGCCATTTTAATAGCCAATCTTGTACTTAAGTAATATTTTACATGTTAGCACAAAAAAGTAGCCAAGGAAGTCTTAAAAAACCCAATTTACCTCATTGCTCACAATAAAAAAAAAAAAAATCTGCATGTGGCTTTGTTGTCTTTCAGAGAAGATACCTAACCATTACTGTTAAACATTTTATATAAATGTATAGTGTTTTATTTCAGAATCACTTCTCTGAATCACCAACGTCTAAGAACTATTCATTACGGGAGAGTTTGTGGGTGGTGGTCAGACATTTTCAATATGCCTAATATTAATATATTCTTGCATTTCAAAAATAAGTGGTATAAGAAGTCAATTTTTGAGGCAATAGAAAAAATTAGATTTATTTGCTTTTATTTTATTTTACTTTAAACTTATCGTTTATTTAGGAAAAACCTATAGTGTTTGAAGATTATATTAGCAAAGTTTGATTCATCTTCTCTACATAAACCTAAGAACCAAAATCATTACAGTGAAAAATAACTAAATTTGTGACCATTATTATTTTAGAATGAAATGATTCTCTATGACTTATAAGCTGTGTGATGCTGGACATGTTATCCAAACTTTGGGTACATTCTCACTTGGGGAATGAAGGAGGATGGCCGCATCTTCATTATGGTGGTGTGAGGACGAAGTAAGTTTATATATGTCAAGCTTTGGGGGCTGTATGCACTCAGTATATATAATATTAGTAATATTATTTTTATGCCATTATTGTTATGTTATTATTTTTATTCACATTGTTATTATAACATAAGTGGAATTACTGTGACTCATTTTGTAAATGCTAAAAGAGACCAAGCTAAATTAGATATAAAAATTCTAGTTAAGTTACAGTCTTCTAATTACATCCTCTACTTGCTATTCTTACTCCCACAGCCCACACCAATCCTCATAATTTATATATAAATACTATGATTTAAAGTGTGAAAGCAAACATAATGATCTCATTTAATCATCACAACAGTTTGTATGGAGTTGTTATGGATCCCGAGATGAGGAATGAAAAGCTCTAAAATATCAAGTGGTTATTCCAGCTTTAAACAGCTAGTGAACAGTCAATCTAAAATCAAAACCAGAGCCCCTCCATGAGGCCAGTATGGATGTAATCCCATAGCAAGACAAATACATCACATGATAAGAAAACTACTCACTGATCTCGCTTATAGATCTCGCTATATGCACATAGATGTAAAAATCCTCAAAAATATGAATAGCAAACAGAATCCAGCATTATAGTCTAAAAAGATTTATATACCAAGGACAAATGGGATTTATCCCAGAATTCAAGGGTAACTAAACTTATGAAAATCAACTACTACATCATACTACAGGACACGATTTTCAATAAATGGTGTTGAGAAAATTGGATTGCCTTATGTAGAAGAATGAAACTGATCCCCCTATTTCTCATCATATGCAAAAATTAACTAAAGATGGATTTAAGGCTTAAATATGGGACTGGAAACTACAAAAATGATAGAAGAAAACCTTGAGCAAAATCATCTGGACATTGGTTTAGGAAAAAAAAAAAAAATTATGACTAAAACCTCAAAAGTTCTGGCAATGAAAATAAAAGTAGACAAACCGGACTTAATTAAACCAAAAAGCTTCAGCATAACAAAAGAAATAATCAGCATTGTGAACAGATAACTATTTTCAAGAGAAATTATGCATTTGAAAGTGTGCTAATATCTATAATTTACAAGGAACTCAAACAACCTAACAACAACAAAACCCCCCAAATAAGCCCATTAAAAAATAGGCAAAGTATATGAGTAGGCATTTAAGAAAAAAGACTTAAAAAATGGCCAATAGGCATATGAAAATTCTCAGCCTAACTATGATCAGAGAAGTTTACACTTATGCTGAACTTCTTCAAATAAAAATGAGATACTATGTTACACTTGTCAGAATGGTTATAAAAAAAAAATTAATAAATGTTGGCAAGGATGCGGGGGAAAGGGAATGTTTATACACTGTTGGTGGGAATGTAAATTATCACAATCTTTATGAAGAAGGGTATGGAGGGCTGGGCGCAGTGACTCATGCCTATAATCCTAGTACTCTGGGAGGGCAAGGTAGGTAGATTGCCTAAGCTCACAGGTTCAAGACCCCAGAGCTAGAGCCAGAGAGAGATTGTGTCTCTAAAAATAGCTGGGCATTCTGGTGGGCGCCTGTAGTCCCAGCTACTTAGCAAGAGAATAGCTTGAGCCCAAGAGTTTGAGGTTGCTGTGAGGGCAATCTATCAAGGGTAACAAAGTGAAACTCTGTCTCAAAAAAAAAGGGGTGGGGGTAAGGAAATTTGGCAAATTTGTCCAATAACTTAAAATAGAACTACCATTTATTCCAGCAATTCCACTACTGGGTATATCCCCAGAAGAAAACAAATCATTATTATCTAAAAAAAAAAAAAAAGTATGTTGTTACAGCACTATTCACAATTGTAAAGATATGGAATCAACCTATGTGTCCATCAATGAATGGTTGGATAAATAAAATATGGTACGTATACACTGTAGAGTACTATTCATTCATAAAAAGAAGAAATCATATCTTGCGGAGCAATACAGATTGAAGTGGAGGCATTAGCCCAAGTGAAACAATTCACACACAAAAAGACAAATACCGTATGTTCTCACTTACATGAGCACAGAGTATGAAATAATGGGCAATAGAAGGAAAAAGGGTAGAAGGGTAAATGATGAGAAATTACCTAATTGGTACAATGGATATTATTCAGGTAGTAGATACCTTAGAAACCATAGCATTACCATTATGAAATCTGTGGATGCAAAATTATTACATGTGTATATCATAAATTTATGCAAATAATAACAACTAAAAACCCCACAAGAATGTTGTATATGGGTTTGTCATACATGGGTTTTATTATGTTGAAATATGCTCCTTCTATGCATAGTTTGTTGAAAATGTTTAATCATGAAGGGATGTTGAATTTTATAAAATGTTTTTCTGTGTCTATTGTGATGATCATACGGATTTAATTTTTCATTCTTTTGATGTGCTGTATCACATTTATTGATTTGATTATGTTGAACCATCCTCTTTTCCCTAGGATAAATCCTACTGGATCATTGTATATTTTTGATGTGTCATTGGATTCATTTGCTAATATTGTGTTGAGAATGTCTACATCTGTTTTCGTGAAGACTATTGAGCTATAATTTTTTTGTTGTTGTCATAGACCTTGTCTAGTTTTGGTATCAAGGTACTGCTGGCTTTGTAGAGTAAGTCACAAAGAATCCCCTCTTCTTCATATTTTGTGTTAGTTTGAGGAGAAGTGGTGTTAGTTCTTCTTTAAAAGTTTGCTAGAATTCAAGAGTAAAGACATCTACTCTTGGGCTTTTCTTGTTGGGAAACTTAAATACGCATACGAGCACACACACACACACACACACACACACACACAGAAATACATCTTCCAACCTATTATAATGGCTATAAAAAATGTTGAATGTAATGAATGTTAGTAAGAATGCAAAAAAAAAAAATTGAAATCCACATATACTACCAGTCGTAATGTAAATCAACATACCTACTATGGACCGTATTTTAGCAGTTCCTCAAACAGTGGAACATGAAGTTACTACATGACACAGAAATTTTCCTCCTAAGTCTATACTAAGGAGAACTGTAAACATAAATGCACACAGACACTAGTACACACGTTCACATCAGCACTATTTATAGCAGGGGAAACTGGGAACAACCCGTATGTTTGTCAACTGATGTATATATAAACAAAATATGATAGAACCATATAATTCAGTATTTTTCAACATAAAAAGTATAAAGTACAATTTACACTAAAATATGGATGAACCTTGAAAAAGTATGCTAAGTGAAATACACCAGACACAAACCCCCACATATTCTATGATCACATTTATAGGAAACTTTCAAAACAGTTAACTCCATAGATGCAGAAAGTTTGTTTTGCATCTAGGATATTGGAGGAGATGGGAATAAGGGGTTATTGTGAATATACCATAAATCATTAAGTTATACCCTTCAAAATGGTTAAAACAGTAACTATGTGAATTTTACCTCAATTAGAAAATTAAAACAACAAACATCAAGAACAAAAAGTGATTTCCACACAATATAATTTTCACAGTGCCACTCAGTGAAGGTCAGAGATTTCATTTACACTTGTTGCTTTTAACATTGAAGTTCAACACATGAATCTCTTTCTCCGTGTTATATGGAGTATATGCCATATATATTTGTTAAAAAAGAATCGAGATGAATTTCACAAAGCAATAAAAAGGATCTTTTTTTTCTATGGAAGATCAGAATACGCACCTTAATGCTTGCATGCCAAACCCACTGTTTGCCTATGAATACATTTCTTCTAAAGCCAAAGATTGTTATTTTTGAGTAACAGTAGCTCAGAGAAATTATCTCAAGGAAAAATAACATTTACTGAAAGAATATGGAAGAAGTATTTCAATGAGATCTAAGCGTGGACTGTAGCAGAATCTCATATGGCCCAGAGATCGATCCTGTGCACAGTTTCTTCTCTGGAAGCCCACCCTTCAGTGCACCTGTGGGTAATGGACAACACTCAGAAAATTGTGCCTTGAGTGGTAAAGCTCCCCAAAAGTTACAGTCTGTACTGCAAGACGTTCTTGGAACTCACTCTCTTCCTACCCTCCATTATTATTTTTTCATTATAACCATTTGCCATTTTGAGAAGAACTTTTATGTTATAAAAAAAAAAAAAAAGATTTGAATTCATAAAATAGAACATCATACAAAAATATTTCCAAGTCTTTTCTAGTCTAAATATTTAGACATCAATATTGTGACATATCCAGGAGTTTACTTGGTGTTTCATAAACCAAGGTGACACAGATGTATAATTTTTTTTTTTTAAAATGCTCACTTTAAAAAAAAAAAAGAGAGAAATTTCTTTTTTTAATAGAGTTTAGGCCTGATTGGGAAGTAGTAATTGGCAAATATCTAAACTCAAAGTGCTGAATTAAGTTTGGAGATACTTAAGATGACCTGGACAATATTCATGTCCTTACTGTACAGTGTGGAGAAAAATAAACATTAACATTTTAGAGATCATGGGAGGAGACCGATTTGCTTTGGAACAGACATCATCCTGGGGGGTATAATAATTTCCCCCACAATTTTAAACTCTGAAACTATTTACCATATAGTAAGAATTTTACAAATACAAAAAGATTATATAATTTCACTACTGGTTTCTTAGGAATCAAGACTCTCTCTGTGCCTGACTTTCTTCATCTTCAAAAGTGGAATAATAATTAATGAAACCTATCTCCTAGAGTTGTGCAGGTTGGTTGAGCTAGTGTTTGGCATAGAGTTTGGCCCATGCGATCACTTGATAAATGCTGACTTTTCTTGTTATCTTACATAAAAATTACTTTTTATGTGGCACCAGGTCCTTCTTCCACCTCCCATAATATGCTTACTCCTTATTCTCCAATTCTTACCTTAGACAATATTTCCTTCAAATAACTTTATTGATGCCACTTTGCTGAAATAGGTATCTTTCCAACTTGCATTTTCTGACCATTTTAGGTATGTACCTGAGAGTATTCACTTTTCTAAGTTCAATTACTTACTTCTATACTTTTCATAAAACAAAAACTGAGCAAGACAAGCATGGTGTCCATCTATGTTCAAAAGGGGATCGGAAGGTAGACATTCCTATTTACATTTGTTGAATAAAAGAATCGTGAAGGTAAAATATCAAGACAAGAGGCAAGAAGGAACAAAGAGAACCTTGTCTGAGATGAGACATAATTAAAAGAAGGTGTAGGAGGAGAATAGAAAGAAAGATGGGAGGAAAAAAGAGAGACAAATGTTTTGCAGTAATTTGTGACAATGGCTTTGATTCTCTATGGCCAAGTCTTCCATAGCACGAAGTTATTTCATTCTCAGAAACCCACTGAGAATAGATAGTTACCCATGTTATCAGTCATCCCCCTCCTCCCCCTTTATTGGATTTCTGGACACTCTGTGATTCAGGACATTTCCAGAAGGATTTAGCTCAAGGCCATTTTGTTTAAAAATGTGGTGTTTGGAGCCTGGAGATGTCAGATAACTTCCTGCGAAGCTAATGCATTTATTTTGGGAATACATAAACTCAGTACAGTCATTACCAAGAGTACTCAGACTTGATTTTATTTTCATTCCAACAGGAAAGTAGGAAAGAAAGCAAGTTCTTCTCAAATATCAGGAAGTCAATATTAAGGCTTTTTTTTTTTTCTGTATTTTCAAAATACACAGAGAAACAAACACAAAAATAAACTTTAAAATTACTGTTACCTCGTGGTCAGCCTTCAATGAAGCAATGAAACAAGATGCCTACATTCTGGAAGGGTCTACTTAAACATTTACGTTTTTGAATAGTACCCAACCCCACTCAACCACACCACTGGTACTTTCCTTCTGATAGTAGGATCTTACTCATCCTCCACTAAGTGTTTTACACATTACTGCTGGGGATAATCATGAAAGCTTGACCTTGCTTAACTTCTCCTCGCTTTTGCCTACATACCCCGTGTTTTCTCTTACGGCCAAGTCTTCCCATAGTGCTGTTTCCTCTGCCTGACCACTTACCTTCCCTAACTACTTGGCAATCTCCTCCAGAGTGACTTTCCCTGTGGCGAAGACATCTATTCAGGTTTTCTCTAGGCATCTATTCAGGTTTTCTCCACATTCTTTCATGCCACTTTGCACATCTCCCTTCTCTAGAAACTCACAGAGTTATTCAATAATCATAACATTTCCAGTTTGCCAATGAACAAAGAGATCACTGAACCTTCTTAATCTTGATATCCCCAGCTTCTAACTGAACTCTGGACATATGATAACTACTCATAAATATTTGTTAAAGTGAACTTGAAGAGTTATTATAGGCTTGCAAAATGGTGGTCTATTACCAGGAATAAGAAAGTAAAACTGGGAAAGACCATACCAATTTAAGATCTCTGAACAACCTAGCTTAAAACCATTAAGAAGGAAAAATTTTTTTTGAGACTTATTCCTTTTCCCCTCTACTTTTAATATATTGAAGTTAAAGGAGAGTTAAAATTGAAATGACAAAAAAAATTAGCTAGATAGTTAAACACAATATTATTATTCAGAATATTGTGAGTTACATTTCTTTTTTAAAAAGTATTAACAGAGTAATTGATATGTATAGAAAATAATACTCACACTAGAAGATCATACTACATATATTTTAAAATGTTGTTTAGCAAATATTTTTAGATTACTTTCTATCTACCAGGTACTCTTCAAAAAAATATCAATTCATTTAATTCTTATAATGATCTTATGAGGATATCAAAGGACAAATTTAAAACTTTCTTTCTTTATTTTATTTTATTATTATTACTTTTCTTTTTCAGACTAAGATGAGGGTGCAAATGTTTAGATTACATTGTTTTTGTTTCCAAGGTGAATTTCAGGTTTTAGTGTCTTGTGATACGGGTTGACTCCTTTTCCCTAAATCCACCAAAAAATTTTTGAATTGAAGAAAATGATAATACCTAAAAACTTAAATTATTTTCTAATGTCTTAATATATATCAAAAATCTAATAAAGTAGATCACATCCAAAATTATGATATTTGTCATTTCAAATGTGCATCCAAAAAATAATTAGAAGATTTAAGTGAAATGTTTGTATGTCACTGGAGTATCACATATTTAAAATAAGATATCTGATAATTCATAGAAGAAAATGAAATATTTGTAGAAACAAGATAAACCCAGGCTCGCCATAACAAAAGCAGATATCAGAATAAAAATTTGAAAATATTTTTATTTTTTAATTTAGAACTTCAACAAGCAGTGATGATTAATTGCAAGTAGAAGATTTTAAAAAATATTGAAGTATAGGTAAGTTGAAGTGCCCCAAAATAAAAGCTAAAGGCACTGACTACTGGGTCCATATTTGTAGATTGCTAATGATGAGGAATTTGTAGGCATTAAATAATACAGACATGAGCTAAAGTTGCAATAACCTTTCTCAAAGAATAGTCATTGGAAGAGGAAAATGCAGATGTTAATTAATAAACCAGAATAAGATATCGTATTACAGCATAGAGGTAGCAGATTTGTATTCATGAAGTTGAATGAAACCATAGAAGTTCTGCTTGTTAAGTTGACTGATGACAACAGATCTAGAGAGATAATAGCAGCAGCATTTAAGAAGATCAATTTAAGCTTCAAATTAACAAAATTAAAGTAATATATGCATGCAAAATTTGGATATTCTACTTATATATGACCTCTTCACAGAGGCCTTGTTTACCACTCACTTATAACATGTCCTTCCCTCTCCATCACTTTGCCCTGTTTGGTTTTCATCCTAGCATTTATTCGTTCCTAATATTTTTCTGTATTTACTTGGTGATTTTTTTGCTATGCATAAAAACAAAAAACTGATTAACTTGTATCATTAAGACTAGAATAAGAGCAGTCAGTAAATACTGGTTTTTTAAAAAGTCCATTTATGCCTTTCTCTTAAAAATAAATTTAAATACTGCAGATAGGGAAAATATACCAATAGTATTTCTTGTGAAATATAACCTCTGTAGAATAACAGATGGTTACGTAGAAGATTTACTCTGTGTAGCCCCAAGATGCAAACAGGTAACACAGGTAATAGACTCCGGAGGGCAACTTGTGCTTTCAACCCTTGGTTTAATTATGTAGCAAATGATTTCCTCACCTTTAGAGAAGTCCTGCCACGGTGAAGGTAGTGAACTGTGGTGGTTATATCCAAGCTGAATGTGGACCTGGTGGCAATATTATTAGGAGGCTTCTATTATTAATTTGAAGTTCAGGCTAGATGATTTCCACTCCCTTCACAAATCCAAGGTTGTAATTAATCAAATGCAATGTTGCTGCCATGGTTATTAAGAATGAAAGGATCATGCACTCCTATGCTGACAAATCTCAGGACACTTATTCTTAGAGAATAATTCAGGAGAGGATGGCAGGTGACATCAGCCCAGAATCAAAGAGAGGAAAGACCATTTGGATGTATCCAACAGAGAGAGCGTGTTGCTTATATTATTATATCCTGCAGAGAATCTGTTTAAGACTAATATATTGGTGGTCTCTTTTGCTTGACAACACTATGGACATATTCCTAATCCTTAGCATCCTTCAAGGATTGGCTGCTTTATTTCATATGGCAGTTTCTGTTGCACAAATGCCCGCTAAATATACTCTTCAAAAATGGTATATTACCCTTCAAAATGGGTATATTTGGGGCTTTTTCAAAATTGGTATCATTCCCCAATTTTGAGACAAGGAATAAGGAAATGCATTAAAGACTCAGCGAGTGCTAAGTTGACAAATATTGAATGTTAAAATGTTTGCCTGAAATGACTTTTGCAGTGTTCTGTTTGGAGAGCACACTGGCTCCGCCTCAGATTTTTATATTTGCATTACAAAGGCAAAGGCATCATGTCTTGAATTAACCATGGGTCGACCTTCGTGTCACGTCCACAGACTCCCGTGTCTAGGTATGGTTCATAGAAACTGAACGTGAAAATAAAGAAAGTGGAGAAAGAGCTTTAACCCACAAAGACAAATTAATTTTCATGACTTTTTCCCCCCCCTTCAGCTTCAGCTCTCCCTCCGTGCGGGAGGAGGCTGCGGGCTGCGGACTCGGTGCAGGAATGAGGAATAATTGAGCTTGAGCTCGACCTGAGGGAGCTTCCTCCTGTGGTGTGGCTGCTGCAGCCTCCGGCGCCGGGTCCCGCGTTCTCAGCCGCCTGTCTTCTTGGCGCGACAACCTCCTGCGAAGACAGCGAAGCCGCGGCCGAAGTTGCCGGCGTGCGCCTCCGGAGGCGTTGGCTCGGGAACTTTTCACGTCATTTTGTGCTCCGGAGCCCCCTGTCGCCGCTCCGCGCAGCCTTCCCCTCCGCGAGTCGCCAGTGCTCATGGGGCAGGCGAGGAGCAGCCTGCAGCTCTGAGCCGACCCGGACTCCAGCCCGTGATGTCCGGCACCAAACTGGAGGACTCCCCGCCTTGTCGCAACTGGTCATCTGCTCCGGAGCTGAATGAAACTCAAGAGCCCTTTTTAAACCCCACCGACTATGACGACGAGGAATTCCTGCGGTACCTGTGGAGGGAATACCTGCACCCGAAAGAGTATGAGTGGGTCCTGATCGCCGGGTACATCATCGTGTTCGTCGTGGCTCTCATCGGGAACGTCCTGGGTGAGTCCGGGGCTGTCCCTTCCCCTCCGCCCCAGGCGGCAAAGGCTCCGAAGACCCCTCCCTCCGCTTGGCAGGCAAACAAAGAGGTCGCTGCTCTCTCCAGAGGGGTTTCCTAATAAAAAAACATGAAAAGTTTTCTGATTTTATGAAACAGGACCGAGCCCTAGAATGGTTATTCCTTTTTTGTTGTTGTTGTTGTTGTTGTTTTTTCCTGCGGGGGGAAAGAGGGAAAGGGCGTTTCTTTTTTGAACACCTAGGTTACAAGCGCAAGGAAAGGGGAGGCACGGGGGTCGTCAGGTGCATCTCGTGGAGTGTGGGAGAATCAGTCCTCCTTGTGTGCCACGCGGCTGGGTGTCTGGGGGCTTTGGGGGGAGGCAGAGCTGGCAGAACGCACAGCTGCGCCCCTAAGGAGCGAGCTCTGTTAGGCTGCTGAAGTCACAGAGCATTTGCGAGCGAGGTGGCTGGCGTGCCCTTTGGCAAGGAGGTTTAGGCTCCAGCCAAGAGGTAACGTGGAGGCAGCGAGTGGAGAGAGGAGCAAAGAAGGGAAGGCACTCGCTCACTGAAGCTGAATTAGGCAGGAGCCGTGCCAGGAGCAAGGAGCAGGAGGGGCATGGGGAAAGTACCCCAGGATCCCACTCTCCCATCCGTCCACTCATTCATTCACCCCTTCAGCCAGTTTCTTTCTTTTTTTCTTTCTTTCTTTTCTTTTTTTTTTTTCTTTCTTCAAAGCGCGCTTATTTCCAGGCTCTGGAAATATTTTGTATCAACTGTTTTTTGTTTTCATTTTCAAAGATCAGATTAAGCTTCATGCTAAACTCCCTCTATTCCTGGCTAAATCTGTATGCAAACACCTTTCCTCGCCCCTCCCCCTCTACCCCCAAATTTCTGAAGGTTAGGGAGCAGGTGGGAGGTGGCTTTACGGTGACTGTGATGATGGAGTATATTAGAGCAGGAGGGAAACCCACTTCAAGAAAAGGAGCTTTGGAAGGGAGGGTCAACTTAAAATGAATTGTGAATGGGAGACGAGTGCACCTTGATGAATGGAGAGCGGGAGGCGGGGAGGCCTTTCACCTGCAGAGGGCAGTGTGGAGGAAGTCGCTGCGGAAACTGACAAGGGGAGGCGCGGGAGGGAGGTCTTGATTTCAGGTATAAAAAGAATTTGTTGCTGCAAGGGAAATGGTAAAGAACTTGATGGGGTTTCAAAATCTTATTTTTCTTACTTTCTTAAGTGTGTTGGTCTGGATAGGAAGCATTCAAAGTAGTCTCCACCAATTCAGCTAGCAGAATAGCTGCTAGTATGTGAGTGAGAGGAATTCTCTAGAGAGTTAAAAGAATGTTATTTGATGAGACAAGAAATCTCTGAGAACTGTAGTTTACTATTTCTATATTATATTAGGCTATTTTCCCTTAGCTATTTTTTAAAAGTAAAAATAAAGAGACTCTGCTTGGGATTCAGGAAAGTAGATGAAAGTGAAAATACACATGCTGGGCTCTTATTATAAGGATATTTCTGTTGATAATAATGCCCCCCACCTTTTTTTTTGCTTCCCTCCTCTTGTCATCCATACTTAAGGTTACAGCTATTAAGACCTATGGCTACTAGCATAGCAACATTTCAATATTTTCTGCATTAAGTCAACACTTATTGAAAAGTGAATAATCAAAATTATCTACTGTGTGCCAGACCCGTTCACATGCACTCTCTCACTTAAACATCAAAAATATCCCCATATCGGACAGAAGAAGAAACAAGATTTAGAGAAAAGAAGTGACTTAATAGGGAACATGATTAAAATTGAGTTCCATTTCTTCTGAGCTCAGATCCAGAATTTTCCATTATTATTCTACTCTAGAGCTAGAAAGCATATACAGAATAGATTCTCAGCTCTGAATGTCTGCAAGCCTATTGCATATGTCCACTGCCAATAAAGTGCAATGAAGGGTTAATGGAACTATCATTCTACCCACCAAAAACTTGTCTAGAGAAGAATGAAGTTGTTTTGCAGTAAAAAACTGACATTTTTGCAGGAATGGCTATAAACCATAGCTATGTGACTTGCTTAATTTTATTTCAGGCTTAATCTTTGTGATAAAATATGCTATTCTTTGCTACTGTTATTTCTTTTCTTTTTTTTTTTTCTCTGCACAGATCTGGTATTACATAGTCTTTATATCCTAATTGCATAATGTAGTGATACATGTTAGCTAAACTAGGGAGTTTTAGTCTCAAGAAAGAAAGACCACTGTGCTAAATGTACTTGTTTCATAATGTCAAGGAGACAGCACTGTCCACAGCCCCAAGTGCTGAAATGGGCTATTCCATTCAGCTAAAAAAAAAAAAATTACTCAAAGCTCTCTGCACTCAAGAAACTGACAGCTATTTTCCTCAGGAATGATCCTCTCTGGCTAAACTGAAACCCATTCTTTACTGACATATTCTGTGAAAGTTGATGAGGTTTCAGTTTGACATTTAAACAAATGAGCAGTGTCATTACTCACAGACAACTTCCTGCTCTTTGATGTCACTGTCAAATTGGCAAAATGAATTAGAATGAGAATTGCTTTTTTGCCCCTCAGGTATAAGTAATTTTACACAGAGAGTGGCATAATGAGAAGTCATATTATTTATGCAAGATAAAGAGGCACCATTGCACATGAAGGTGAAATACCACAGTGCAGGCCGCCAATGTAATCACTGATCCTTCAGGGCCTTTCACCATTTTCACTTTCATGTAACTGACTACATGTAAAAGTTCAATCTTGCTGCTTTTACAAATATAATGCCATCAGTTAGAAGTCCTACAGTGTCCTTTTGTGAGGTGGTGTATCAGAATGTGCTCTGAGTAGAATAACAAGGTCATGATCATCCCCATCTCTTTCTCTTCTCCCCACACTCCATCTATATTTATGCCCCCTCCCTACTGTCAAATGCTTCTTTCAGAGACAGAAGATAGTTTTCTTAGACAAAAACTGTCTACAGAATTGTGTGGGTACTTACATTATAAAAAAAAAAAATCCTTATGCATGTCTAATTGTGGGATTTTTCCAGGAAGGAACATGGGGTGAGGTTCATGTTCTCCAGAATCTGCATATATGCCACCTATCACCTATTCCTAAGTCTATCTACTATAGTCAAGTAGATACATTCACTTATTCAAGCAGCACGTTTTGAGCAATATTTTTTAAAATTAATATTTCTGTGGAAAGGAACTCTTGGAGAAATTCAAAGGAATATAATTGATGTAATTTTTTACTCCAGGTTCCTTAAGTAGAAACTGGTGGTAGCAATGTGTTCTAGTTAATTCAAACATTAAATACTTATAAAAAATGATCAACTTTCTGCCTCTCTTACTTCTGCATTCAAAGATATCATAAGTTTCACCTGGTATACTTCTATCATCCCTGTTTTTGTCTCCATATGGCAAATGGGAATGACAGTACACGTAGACCTCAGTCCCACTAGGCTTATTACTTCTCATAGGCCCATTGGTTTTTGGACTTTCCAAGTCTAATTTTTCTCATTGTAAATTAAGGTTGATAATACGTGCCATGTAATAATCATTTCAGTATAAAAGGTGAAGATAGATTCTATATAGAGGTATAGAAGTACAAATACACACTTTTTTTTTTTTCTTGATGCAGTGTAAGTACTAATTAATGCCAACTTTTGTCCATTTGTTTCAACTACTGAAATCTCTCTATGATGTGGTTTGTAGCCATCTTTTATGGCCTCTGCTCTAGCCTTTTTTCTCAATTCCTATTTTCCTAATAAGTGTGAGTAAAATGGACTTGGAGAGTGGTTTTTTTTTTTATTTTTTCTATAGTAGCTCTACTCATCCGTCTCCTTCTGTGAAAGTCATTCCTAACTCTGGGATAATTTTTTTCTCTGTTTTTTGTTTGTTTGTTTGTTTGTTTGTTTGTTTTGTTTTGTTTTTTCCAGGTTAAATTTGACTATAGTAGTTCTCATTTATTTAAAATTTTGAGTTGTTAGTCACTGTTAGTTGGCTGGTCTATCACTACCAATGTTTTAAATAACACACATATGCACATGCACCCTCTTGGGCAACACGTTTAATTTAAATCAGTTAAAGCATATTGTACATTAAGGAATTTATCCAACAATAGTTAGTATAAATTAGGTGGGTGGGATGAGGGAAATACCTGTAATAAGGTGACTTCCTACAGAGGTAGTCTTATGTCTCAAATGGGTAAGTGGCAGAGTTGTAAGTTCCTGCTACTCCTTAGCCTAGGAGACATTTCTTTTCTGCTTTTCCTAATGTACAAGTTGCTTCAGTGCGTGTTTGTAAACCCATCCTTTCCTATGTAAGAAGCAAAAGGAGATTAGAGAAAATGTATTATTCATCTCTACCAACTCAATAAAAATCATGAATAGTGATAATAAAAGGTAATGTCAGCCATTAAGCTTTAAACCTGTTGGGCATTTTAAGTATAGAGTGCAAAAAACAAATGCTTTTCATAATAAGAGTTAAACTAAAGCTTCTGCATTTTTGCTAAAACCATGACCACTTAGTCTTATTTGGTAAAATAAATCATATCTTTGGCTTGAAAAAAATCAGAATGGTAACTTTTTAAATGAATATCTGTCTCACAGGTAACAGCAACATGTATTATGGGCACATGATGAGAGTACCATGTGCTACTGATAATTGAATGCAATTAATTCTTCCTATATTTGAAAAACTATATTAAAAAGTGAAATAATTGGGAAAATACCCATTTTGAAAAAAGCAAAATATAAAGCTCAAATATAAACATAATGCTCCAGTTTTTTAAATTTTTATTTAATTTTTTAATTATACATACATAATAGTTGTACATATTTATAAGGAACATGGGATGTTTTTCTATAGGCATACACTGGATAATGATAAAATCAGGGCATTGAGGTATCCATAACCTCAAATATTTATCATTTCTCTGTGTTGGGAACATTCCCATTTAACTCTTCTATTTATTTGAACATATGCATAGATTATATGTGTTGTATAACTATTTTCAATCTACTGAGCTGCTGAATATTACATCTCATTCATTCTACTATTTTTTGAGACAGAATCTCATTATGTTGCTCTCAGTAGAGAGTAGAATGCTGTGGCATCACAGCTCACAGCAACCTCCAACTCTTGGGTTTAAGCAATTCTCTTACCTCAGCCTCCTGAGTAGCTGGGACTATAGGCACCCACCACAATGCCAGGCTATTTTTTGGTTACAGTTGTCATTGTTTTTTAGCAGGCCTGGGCCAGGCTTGAACCTGCCACCTTCAGTGTATGTGGCCAGCACCCTACTCACCGAGCTATAGGGGCCACGCCCTACTAACCTATTTTGTTCCCATTAACCATTTCCTCTTTATTTACCCTAATTTTTTTCTGGATTTTAGTAAAGCTTACATGAAATTATATAATATGTATTTATACAAAATTTCACTATTTTGTATTTTAGATTATATTTCAAGATTTTCATGTGCAGTAGCTATGCTAAGATTCCAGAGTCTCTTAATTCTCACTCAGCTCCTCACATTTCAGAAACATTGATTACTGATGTACTTTCACTAGGATCTTTTTTCCTATAGCATTCTGATGTATTCCATCCCCTTAGGGATGCTAATCTGGTTGAGTGATGGCTCACTGATATGGTTCAATGAGTGGCATGTGATCAGTGAAGCTGAGGGTATTTCTCTTCAGTTCCTCTTCTCACCACAAACAGACATGTATGGGATTATATGGCATTATATACATTCATATATATTATAAAATACTATATGCTGGGCTTCACAGATATGTATTTCCTTGATGCCTCACAACAAACTCATAGTGAGGAACTTTGGTTTATTACAATTAAGAAAAATAAAATTCAAAGAGCAATTTAGCTTATTCTAAAGTTAAGTCGTGTAGTAAGAAGCACAGCAGGTTCCAAGTATGAATGTACAGTTTCCGGAGTCACACTCACTTTGTCACTCCATCCTCCTTCTTTCCCAAGCTTCTAATTCTGAGTGCGAAGCACAGAAGAAAGGATGGAGGGAGTGGCGCTTCAATGTGTCCTCTAGACGATTCACAGGGTGGCTCTGGCGCGTGGCCATGCTATTTCTCTGATAGACTATAGTTCTTCAGTTCTGAGGATGAGCTCATATGATAAGTTAATCAAGGTCAAGCAAGGGTTACTTTACAAGAGAAAATTTCAAGGTAAAATTGGTGCTGCAAAAATGCTTTTACCTGTTCAGGGTGGTGACTCACTGGGAAGAAAGGTAGATAATTATGGCCAAAGATTATTTTGTTATTGATAGTGCTATCTTTATACAAAAATTAAGACTAAGGGTCTAAACTCTTAAGACTTCAAATAATCTAGATTGTTTTTCTTTCTGTCATGCATTTTTTTTTTTTAAATTAATGTTTACTTACACGAACCTTAAATTTCTATTGACTTTCCTGGATAGATCAATTTTTATTTCACATGATAATTTTCCTAGAACAGAATGATATATATGTTCAAAGAGGCATTAGTTGCACACCAGACAGGGAATGACCTTTAGACACTGATCCTGTGACACTATGAGATACTATTAGATGAAATATATTAGATAGATTATATAGATATATATATGAGTAGTCTTTTGAATAGCTGACCCTGAGAATAAAATTTGTTCATATTAGCTTTGTTCTTAATGAGAAATGATCTTTTAAATGAATTGGATAGATGTTCAGAAGAACATTAAATTCCTTGCCAGTGAAACTGTTTCCTCATAAACAGCAATCACCAAAACCAAAATTGCTCAAAATAAATGTCTATTTTATCTCTAAAATATATTTGAGGAGCATTATTGGGTCTTCACCAATGATCTGCTTTCAATATTAAACACAAGAGAACAATGTTTGAAGTTTATATAGTATTTTATTCTTCAAAAAATATTGTTACATATTCTGACTCATATTTTTCACAACAACCTTATGAGGTACATCTTTTTAATGAAGAATCTCAAGTACTTGAAGTAATTTAAAATCACTGTGGAAGAAAAACATGGGCACACAGAAATACCAAGTGGTTGTTTGTCATTGTGGGAAAAGCCTGCCAATTTCTTCTATTTCAAGAGGCCAGCATAAGTGATATAATTACCTTTGTCTGGACTTCAGCTATGCTGCCTTTGATAGCTGATTTTGTCAATACTCTGAAGACAGACTCACATTAACACAGTTCATAAACTTGTCAAAACAAAACAAAACAATAAAAATAATCTTTTAGTTTACATCTTACAAGTGCTAGGATGCTCAAAGTTATTTCAATTATCACAGACTTTTTCTGTAGACAGATCTTCTTGTAGACTGTCTTACAAGTCCTAGGATGCTCAAAGTTATTTCAATTATCACAGACTTTTTCTGTAGAAAGATCTTCATGTAGACTATTATCTGAATAGTTAGGCTATGCCATCATAGTATGAAAACACTGAATTCTCATTGGGTTAGCAACACAAAAGTTTATTTCTTGCTCATTTAATGTATGATGTGGGTTGGAGAATCTTTTTTGTCCATGATCTGTGATTTGAGGTGAGGCATCCTCTGTGTTTTATGCACCATCTCAACTCATGGACTCTGTGGTAACCAGTTTCCAAGATGGCTTCCAATGTCACTTCCTGGATTCGCACTGTTGTGTAGTTGCTAAGATGGTATACTACTAAGATAAGTTGAAACATACATTATTTAGTAAGTTTCACATGTACCCTTATAAGATGCACTATAGGTGTGGTTCCACCAATTACCCTCCCTCTACCCATCCTATAAATGTCTTAACACAATAACTAAGAAAATGTCAGGAAGGCTATGTTAACCTGTGTGATAAAAATATGTCAAATGGTCTATAAAACCAATGTATGGTGCCCCATGATTGCATTAATGTATACAGCTATGATTTAATAATAAAAAAATTTTTAAAAAGAAACATACATCATTTAAATATTAGATTTCTTACAATAGAAATAAATGATAATATTAGAAGACTTTGTAACAATCACTATGCTAGGATTGAGGGTAGCAAGATAATAAAATCCAAGGAATTTGCACTCTGGTTGAAGAGATGCCTTCATTATAATGTGCCAAGTACTATGATAGATGAGCGAGTGCTATGATAGATGTGTGTGCAGGATATAGTGAAAACATATGAAAAGAACATTTAGCTTCATTTGGGGGATTAGAGAATGATTCAGGAGGAGATGACACCTAAACTGGGTTTTAATAGATGAATTCAAGTTACCCAGGTGAAGAAAATTGGGTAAGGATGTTCTAAGCCAAGGAAACAACATGAGCAAAATCAAGGAGGCGTGAAATAGAATGAGCTATGAAGAGAATGTTAAGCAACTGGGTAACTCCTGTGTAAAGTACAGATGAGCTGAGTCTGGAGATGAGGCTGGAGCAGTAGATAAGAGTTGAGCCATAAAAGGCCTTGTGTACCTTTCTTAAGATCTAGGCTTTGACACTGTAATTTATGGGGGAGTTGTTAAGGAATGTTAAAGAGAATGCTTTGGCTGGTTTGTGTTTTCCATGACAGCATTCTGAAGAAGATGTAGAGGTTAAATCCAAAGGGAGAAAGACTAGTGAAGGTTTCACATTGGAAATTGCATCCTGTTTGTTCCATCTAATCAAGGCTGAGAGGCTGCTTTAATGAAAAAAAAAAAACAAAAAACCTGACAATGAAAAGCATAATCCAAATTCTACAGATAATTATTCTGGGAGGCTTTCTACATGCTGTGTAAGAAATGAAGAAAGAAAAGGAGCAGGTGAGAAGATAAAGAAAAAAGAAAATAAGAGAGATAAAAGGGAAAGGAATTAGGAAACTGTTCCTAATTTTGCTCTGCCAAATATTCAAATTTGAGAAGCAATTTCTCTTTAAGATATTTTAAGTATGTCTTCCCTAGATGATATGCCTATGAATCTTGCACGCTATGCTTCAATTCATATTTTCCAACATTCCATTTTTCACTAGGATCATTCTTGTAATAAGTTGCCTCTTGGGTTTTTAATGGGTCACATACTCCTCATCAGCACTCATTTTAGGTTATGTTTTGACCTCACATTGAAATCCAAAAATCGAAAAATGTGTAACATAATAGTTTCCAACTAGATCCACATTTTTCTAAATTATCTATAACTTTATAAATGTCTTCACTTAAAAATTGACTTTAAAGGACATTTATTTCAGTCAAATAGTCAATGAAGGTGTTACATTGTCTCCGGGTCAGCCCTTAGGGAATTTCAGTGAATATTTCTGTACAGGTTGGCATGGTAACACACTTCAAAATTTATAAAATTGTGGCTAGTTTAAAAGCTTTTATTTGCTATCTCTAGTTCACAATGGAAATACAACAATGATTAAAAATTGTAATATCTTTTCTAGCTTCTCAGTGAGCTTTTTTGCCTACTCAGTGGCTCCAAAATGAATTTATAAGACATGTGGTTTGTAACCATATGAGGCTTTGATTTTATCACTACATTTCTAGAAATGGGGTCAAAAAGCCACCGGCTCTAATAATTTAATTCATCAATTCAGAATGAATTTGATGAGTCATGCACTTTGGTATAAAATCATCTAGCTCATAAATACCATTTTGAAGGCAATTTATCTTTCTTAAAATGTAAGGTTTCTGCTAATCTTTCTGGGACGGGGTAGGAAGGTATGAGTAAGTGCTTAAGAAACCATTTTGTTATTGTGTGAAACTTAGACAACTTTCATTATTAAAAAATAAATAAAACCTTAATCTTTCCAATTAAAATATTTGGTATAAAAGTTCCTCAATTTTGAAAGGCAGAAAACAAAAACACTAACAACTGTCACTGGATGGTACAGAGAAAGAACTTAATCATTATTGAGACATTTATGTACTTGGGTTTGAGTTATACTTTGGATACATGGAAACCTAGAAGTACTTTTTTTCTTTGAATCATCAGATATGATGATGTGACTCAGAGATTCCTAAAAGTCAGGAAGATTACTCTATATACATATACGTCTATGCTTTTTCTTCTACAGGCATAAAGAAGTTTACAACTGGTCACTGACAGGAAGCCAAATCATCTTAGTGGAAAGGGGGAAGATAAAAATTTAAGAATTTGGAAACATATAAATAAAAACACATGCATCCCTTATATCTGCACACACACAAACTCATTTGATAAGAATAATGTGATCAATAAGCCCTAATTTTTTCAAGCAGGATTAATAAACTATCTTTTAAGTATTCAAATTGCTAAAAACTGGACATAAGGCCTTGAATTTCAAAATCCAAGACATATTTTTTGACTATCCTTTGAGTACATGGTCTCTACCCCTTAGGAAACTAAAAAACATAAATAGACTGAGATGGATGAGCCCTTGAATTAACATCCAGGTAAGACAGAGCATCCCTTGGGTGACTGATCATCATAGCATAATTCATTTTCCTTCAACAGACTCAACATATTCCTGCTTGAGTATCTTTACAATACTTGAGTATCTTCCTGGGCCGGCTCCTGCTCAGCTCACGTCACATTTTCACAGAAGCTTTCTTAGAACACCAAGATTGGATGCCTACCTCTAATGTACTAAAATAACACCCTAATATGTAGTCAGAGAATTATTACCCTTTGAAATTATATTGCTAATTTATTTGTTCACTTGCTGTTTCCCTAAGCAAAACATATGTTGCATGAAGGTGGTTCTTTTATTTTTCTTGTTTGCAAGTACATCTTCAGTACCTACAACAGTACAAGGAATATAGCATTATTTAGCTACCAAATGAATTAAAGTGTCATACTTCCATTAGGAGTAATAGTCTAGATATAAATACATTTTTAAATTAGGAATCGTAGGCTTTAAATACTTCTATATAAATATTTAGAATAAAATTTCAATAATTTGAATTACATTTGTAATAATTTTGGTCTATACATTAAGTAACACATCCTTTAAATATTTTCTAATTTTTTTTCTTTTTTTATTGTTAAATCATAGCTATGTACATTAATGTGATCATGGGGCACCATACACTGGTTTTATAGACCGTTTCACACATTTTCATCACACTGGTTAACAAAGCCTTCCTGGTATTTTCTTAGTCATTGAGTTAAGACATTTATATTCTACATTTACTAAGTTTCACATGTACCCTTGTAAGATGCACCACAGGTGTAGTCCCACCAATCACCCTCCCTCCGCCCCCCTCCCCCTCCTTCCCCTCCTTCTCCCCCTTCACCCTATTCTTAGGTTATAACTGGGTTATAGCTTTCATGTGAAAGCCATAAATTAGTTTCTTGGTAGGGCTGAGTACATTGGATACTTTTTCTTCCATTCTTGAGATACTTTACTAAGAAGAATATGTTCTATCCATGTAAACATGAAATATTTTAAGTCTCCATCTTTCTTTAAGGTTGCATAATATTACATGGTGTACATATACCACAATTTATTAATTCATTCGTGGATCGATGGGCACTTGGGCTTTTTCCATGACTTAGCAATTAAGAATTGGGCTGCAATAAACATTCTGGTACAGATATCTTTGTTATGATGTGATTTTTGGTCTTCTGGATATATACCTAGTAGAGGAATTATAGGATTGAATGGCAGATCTAATTTTAGGTCTCTAAGTGTTCTCCAAACATCTTTCCAAAAGGAATGTATTAATTTGCATTCCCACCAGCAGCGTAGAAGTGGGAAACCATTGAAAAATGTCTTCCTGGCATTAAAACCCCTTTGACATTGCTATGTGATCTTGAAACTGTCATGAAACCATAAAACTATCATACTCTTTTCATGAAAAGCTAAAATTTACAAACTGTGCCAGATTCATTTTATTTTCTCAAGGAACATATACCAAAATTCTTCCAAATAATATACTACATTTCTGCAGTAACTGAGAAGAGCATGTCATGTGAAAAACCCTTACTTGAATTCTTTTTCTTTCAAAATAATTCTTAGTTGCTTTTATATAAGTCTAAGGAAACACATATCCATGCCCCAAATGAGGTAAGAGAGGTGTGACTGCACATTACCACAAATCTATACTTACTCTAATAAATAAAGCAAAACCTATGCCCATCTGGGCTCAAGATGTTTCCAACATACCTACAGAGGCTCAGTTTTAGGAATCCTCTGTCATTCCCTTTCATTACTAGGGGCACCTGCTAATTCTGAGACTCTGGACTATGCAAATAATTGGGGGGAAAATCACACTTTTAGGCAGAACACAATACCAATGTCAATAATAGCTGCATAGTTCTAGATACTTTAGTACAAAATGAAAGAAACACCACTTCTGACTATTTCTGGCCTTCAATTTTATTAAATAGCCATCCAATTGTAAACTAAAAAATGAAACAAAATAAAGTGCAATCTTGCCCACAGAAGGAAAACCTTGCTACATCTAGCAGACCCTGAAACAATTGAATCAAGTTTATCAATATTTCTCATTATTTTGAATCATTAAATGACAATAGAATTTACAGAATAGGCTTTTGCAGATTGTTCCTTGCCCTAATTATATAACTCTTCAACCCAAGTGTCTGTTTTACTTAATCTTATAACAACTAGGGAGATAGGCCTATTATTTCTTTCTTTTGTCAGGTAGTAAAATTTAGTCCTGGAGAGCTGCTGTTGTGTTCGTTGACTGAATGAATAGCTTTAAGTATTATCACTTGGCCTTTGCATCTTTGGACAGTGAATAAAGGCAATGTCTGATCTCCATTTCCATTCCTCCTTTGATAGTATATCTATGCTAGACTGCAGAGAAAATTGAAAAATATGATCTGCGGCATTTAAAAGTAACAAAATGTCTCATACACATTTTCTGGTAAACTCAACTGAAAAGGATTTGTGTTCCGTGACTAATCAACATTGCTTCAGTAATCTATAACTCATTGTATGTACCTGGTCACAGGCTCTAGAGTGGAAGAGGAGTGAAGAATCTAAGAGTCAGAGTCATGCCAGGCACAGATTTTATCTCTGAGAGAATAGGAGCTCATAAGACTGCCCTGAGCAGGGAGTTATCATCAGCAACAACGGAAGTATCTCCATATTATTGGTCTGAAGTCATGCAAAAACAAACACATTTTTATTTCCAAAAGAAGGTAAAAGCAGCACACAGCAGAAGCAGAGGGCTGGGCCCAACTGCAGCAGCAAAAGGTGAACACAAAAACAATGCCTCCTGCACTAGCACACTGATTTTCTAGGCCTTATCTAATTTGGAGCTATTTCCTTTTCTTATTTCATTCAGCACATATTTATTGAACACCCACAACATGTAATCTGTTCTATTACATTCTGTGGAGGAAATGCAGCAGTGAATGAGGCATGGTCCTTTCCTACAAGGAATTTCTAATCTTGTGGGGGGAGATGAACTTGTGAACAATACCCTGTAGAATCAGGGTTCCTGAAGAGGTGTGTGCTAAGTGTCAGGGCATAGAAGACAAGAGTTGAGTCTGACGTGGGGTATGAAGCACTCCTTCATCGATGAGGTAGCATTTGAGGTATTATTGACACGTGATTACAATTTTGAGAAATTCCAAGCAGTGAAAAGAAATTATGCCAAAAATGGTGAAGCATAAATGTATGACAGCTTGAAGATGCATAAATAATTAAACATAAGCCACACTAAAATGTAAAACACAGCCTTTCAAGAACTTGTCTGGGTAATTTCAAGTAATAGACAATCTCCTCTGATGCATTACATTGTTTCTTTGGTCCTCCTTATTTTGTGGGTTGCCTGCCCCACAAGTAGAAGTCACTGCACAGTAGAATCAGTAGAGTAAACTCTTGTGCTGTATTTTCTAATTTATGGTTTTCTATATGAATATAGTCTTTGGGGATTAATATGAATGTCACCTCATTTTACTGTGTGGTCCCTTGAGCCATTAAATAAAATTTACACACATATTGCTATGCTTATTAATTAAACGCAGCTAATCAATTATGTCTCAGAAAGAATTGAAAGGTTGCTATAAAAACTAAGTGTTACATTACAAAAAAACATTGTGGTTAACTGGCTCTGATTTAGACCTCATGATTCTGATTTATTAAATCATAAATGTTCAGAAGTTTCTGGTCACAAAATAGATACCAGGATTATAGGAAAGTCTAAAAACATCAAAATTTCAGCAATAATATTGAACATATGAAAATACTAGAAGAATAAGAATTTGGACAAATAATAAAAACTTGCCCCCAAAGACATTGCTGCACCAATATATTTAAAATGCAATATTTCATAAAAATATTCTTAATCCTCTACATGGAAACAAGGGGAAAATGTAAGACTTTGGCACGTTTCATCCAATCTACTGTAGACAGATGGTTTACCTATTCCTTTCTTCAATATTTTGGAGTTTGAAAATAATCTACCGTCAAAGAGTAGTTGTTACCAAAATATTGTGCAAGATTTATAAGACTTGAGCTATATTTGGCTATAGTAGGCTAAGGAAGAGACATTTCCACTTTAAACTCCAATAATTCAGGTTTGGAAATTGTAAATCTCTGGGGTTTTTTCTAAATAAAGAATAGATTTATTTCTGTATATATCAAACAATGTATTTTTAATTATATATCTTTACCCAAAAAGGACATTCTAAGAGTCTGGGATAATAACTCTATGTGTATATATATGTGTGTGTGTGTAATCCTGTGCAAATTTACATGTATTTTGAGGAAGTATCAGTGGCATTAGTAGTGGATAATTTGAATATCTTTGATATTCAATTCCAGCTTTTCAAATTTAAAGCTTTCATTTTTGTTTCAACAAAAATGTTTAGAATCTATCTAAGCTTTTACTAAGGAAACCATTGTCTTCAACACTGAGAATACACACATCCCTGTACCTATATCCCAAGATAGTATTTTTTGTCTACTGTGAATGTTGATAAGTAAGATCAATTGATAAAACATCTTAAACTCATTCTTCACTAAATATAATTGCCTTTCTCTTTTGCAGCAGCCTCTAAAAATTGTATGTTAATTTCTATAGTCTGAGTATATGTTATAGTTTATGTGCCCAGTTTTCTGTTCAATATTAATAATTAAACACTTAAAGTTTGAGCTTAAGCACTAAACATACAAAAACAGGATCTGTGCTAAGATTAAAGTGATCTTGATGAAGCATCGCTAGAATAGAGAAACAAGAATCCAGTGTACCCCATTCTACTGTGAAGGCAGTAGATGAGCTAATACAAGGTGTGTGGGGGGGAGTGAGGGAGCAGGGAGGGGGAGGAGAGAGAGGGGTGGGGAGGCACAGGATATGGCCCACCTCTTGGGTGTGGGGCACAATTATAAGAGGGACTATATCTAACAAATGCAATCAGTGTAACCTAATTTCTGTGCCCTCTATGAAGCTCAAACAATATAAATTAAATTAAATTTAAAAAAAAATTAAGGAGTGAAAAACAAAATGCCAGAGTCTTTTGGATAATAAATGTAAAGTCATAGGGACTGATTCCTTTGGAGACATTTTCTATTTCCCTTCCCTTCCCTTCCCTTCCCCTTCCTTTCTCTCTCTCTCTCTCTCTCTCTCTCTCTCTGAGACAGGGCCTTGCTCTTGTTCTGTTGCTGAGGTTAAACTTCAATGGCATCATCATAGCTCACTGCAACCTCAGACTCTGAGGCTCAAGTGATCCTCCTGCCTCAGTCCCCTGAGTAGCTGAAACTACAGGCACATGCCACCAGGCCTGATAATTAAAAAAAAAAAAAAAAAAAATTGGAGAATGCGATTTTCTTATGTTGTTTAGACTGGTCTCAAACTCCTGGCCTTAAGCAATCCTCCTACCCCAACCTGCCAGGATTAGAGATGTGAGCCACTGCACCCAGCCTGGGACCATTTTCTGAAAGAAAATGTCCACATCTGTCAGCGTGCATCCTGACATTCAGCTGAGATATAATCAGGACGTGTGCTACTTTTAAAGAAGTACGAACTAAATCTGAATAGCGAGGGAATATTCATTCATTCATCCACTGAACAAATGTTTAGAGTCTATTAGTTACCAGTCACTCTCCTTGACAATAGAAGGAGCAAAAGTTAAAAAGTTGTTATCATTGACCTCAAGGAGTGGGAAGGACAGAAATATAATAAATTAAAATGGATAATGATATGATGTCTTCTATAAGAGAGACACAGAGTGCTGGTATATAGAACCACGAATACATAAAATTAGTTCAATGGATAAGAAGGAGCCATCAGCACAGAAAGTCCTCCTACGTATCACTGCCTTTCTCCTGTGCAGTAGGAAGGGGAAAGAAAAAGCAAGAAATGCTCTAGAGGCAGGGAGCAAAGTAACTAAACTTCTGTTACCACCAGGTTTTAGTATCCTCACAATGAGAAACAAAAAAAAAAAAAAAAACTTTGGATTTAAGAGAATTTCTCCCCCTCTTCCTCCAAGTGGCAAAATTTGGGAGTTTATGGCAAAATCAGTTTATGGACGAATTTCCACAGCTCCAACCCACCCCATTCTCCTGTGCGTCTATGAGACAAGGTCAAAGTATCATTTCCAAACTTCTCATCAAACACTAGTTTGGTTTTCTATTACTCTTTTCCTTTTAGTTGATTTTTAAAATAGGTCATGAATGACCTATTTAGGTTGGCATCACGAATTTGATGAATTTAGGAATACAGTATTACAGTGTGAATTCCATGAATGGATGCGTTAATACTGTTGGCTTCTCTTTTCATGTTTTTTCCTGGTCTGTTCCTCCTTGATGACTGGTTCTCAGCTTCCTATCACGTCAGCCATGGAACAAAAATAAGAGAAAAATCTCAAATAGATTGTCCCTGTAACACTAGTTTGTTTTTTTTTTTTTCTAACAGATTTAAAAATAGTGCCCTAGAAAAGCATTGTTTCCTACATTTGTGTGTAATATTATTAACTTAACATTATTGGAAAAGAAAAGTGGAATCCTAAAATCCTAGAATGGGAGTCTCTAAGTTAGGTTAAAGGATTGAGCTTTATTTTCAATACTTTAGGCTGTTTGGGATGCATAGGATATTAGTGGAAACTCTGGTTATTTGCCACTTCATTAATGTAAAATTCTAATGGGAGAAAATATTGTATGTTGCTAAGTAACTAACAATGTGACTTTATCTTTGAAAAACAGTAGTAGACGAAGTAGAGTTCATTTCAAATATGCATTTTCATATTATAATCCATTTTGTTTAAAAATATAGCAAACATGTCACTAAGAAACCCTGAACATTTGGTGGAATTTTAAAAATGATTCAATACAGGGCAGCACCTGTGGCTCAAAGGGGTAGGGTACTGGCCCCATATGCCGGAGGTGGCAGGTTCAAACCCAACCCTGGGTTTTTGCCAAAAACTGCAAGAAAAAAAGTTCAACACATAATTAAATACGGGGATTCACTAATAAATTATAAATTAAAAAATAGATCTGAGATGCTAGCTAATCTTTAATTATGTGTTATTTCTACTTCACAATCAATATTGCAGGACTCAAAATATTAATATGAGAGTTCAATTTTAACAAACATGATAAATAAGGTTATAAATAGTTTGGGATTTAACTTGTGAGGTTAAGTTTGGGGTTCTTCTCAACTTCACAATATTTAGTTTCTACAAGTTTGGTCTTTAATTAAGTGCTTTGTCACTCGGTAGGATGGAGATATGGAGATACCACTTTTGGGACATTAAAACAATGAAAAACTAATAATAATCGTTTATCATTGATTCTGATACTTTTGTAATAAAAGAGGTTTTGGCCTTTTGGATTAAAAAATTAAGGTTTTTAATGAAAATATAATCATACAGAAAGATCAAATTAGATTAACAAATATAGAGTGATTTATATAAAATATTACAAATGTAATGGTACAGAAACACGTTGGTTTCTCTAGACATTGTGTTTTCCAGTAAAATTGTCACCAAAAATTCTGTGAAATGATAATTATCAAATAATTCACTTTCTGTATTAAAGGAAAGAAGGAGAAAAGAATGAATGAAGTGGAAACGCAGCAACAACGCGGAACAGAAAAAGTGAAAAATCAATGAGATATTGATTTTTTTTTAAAGGACAGAACTTCGAAATATGAAACACCTCAAGGAGGGAAATGCGAACACATAATAACACAAAAGAAGAAAAAGAATCATCTCTAAATGACTTGAGGACTGACTTAAGCTTTTAACATATATTTAGTGAAAGGTATCCTGAGGAAAGTGGTGTATTGAGCAAATTGTTCTAGGTAACCATTGAAGATAAAGCTAGAAATAGCTTAAATTAAAATCAGAGAGAGAGAGAGAGACAGTAACTGAAACAAGCAGAGACAAGTGCAGATTGTCACAAGGAACACACCCTTGTGTATCTCAACAATGTCTAGAACCTTAAGAATTTAGGGATGTGTAGTGGATACTTGCTGCTTTTCTCTTGCCAGTAACCAAATTCCCCTTTCTTCACATTCTCCCTTCTTCCGACAGAACTACCTCTTCTTCTAGGAAACTGTTCTTTTGCCACCCCATGAAGATGTGGGGGCAGGGATGATCAATCATTGTTCCCCAGTTCCTGGGGACAGAGGCAGAAATACCTAATCATCTTCCTTCTACAGCCGAGGGGCAATAGTTCAGTTCAGAAGGAAATGATCAGACTTTTTCTGTTAAGTTTCACATATCACTATGAGATATGAGGGGGGTTTTCCCCTAAGATTTTGCTACTAGGGATGATTATACTTAGAGATGTTTAAGATCTTTCCTTTTGCCACACAAAAATGTAGATATAATTATAGTAGGAGGATATAGTAGGAGCAGCTTCCAGAGATATAAATAGATGGAGGAACCCAGAATGATATTGTTTGAATCTTTAGATGTATCAAACCCAGCCTTTCATATACCTTCCCAGTTACAAAACGAGCTTTATTTTGTTCACATTCACTAGGTTCCAATGACGGTATTTCAAAGTACTAATTAAACCAGAAGGAACCAACCTGTATTATTCAGGTAGTGAGAAGGAAGGAGAGAGAAGATGAGTTTAAAAGGGAAAAAAATAAAGGAAAAGAAAGAAAAAGGACAATAAGAAGCTCTGACCACCTTTCTTCCCTGACATGACTCGTGTTCTTCAGAGGTTGTTCTGTGCTAAAGTTCTACAGAGATGAAGATAAGAAAGATATATACACTGGCACCCAAGGTGGTCTGCAGGATGCTGTAACTGAATGAGGGAAGAAGCATGCTGTTCCCTCAATAACCTCAAATTTTGCTTTAAAACTAAGAAAATCATAACACTGACATTAAACTTGGTCCTACTTACAGTCATTAACAACCCTGTCTCTAAACTTAACCTCTGACCTAAAACTCCCCTACTAACTTTAATTCTGTTTTTAATTCCATCTGATCCTCACTTTCACTCTAAAACCAATGATAATACTAACCCCAACCCTATCTCCGAATGTAAAATAAACCACAATCTATCTCTATACCTAACTGTAAAACTAACTCTAAGCCTAACTCCACCCTGCCTCTTACCTTAGCCTTAACCCCAAGCGTGCCTTCAACACTGGCCCTAACCATAACCTGTTAGCTTCGTCCTAAACTCACATCTAACTCTAACTTAAATTCCAACCTATCTAACCCTAAATTTTATTTTGAATAATTCCAATTTGACTGCTAATTCTGATCCTGACTCTAAATATAGCTCCCGATATAATTCAAAGTCAAAAGATAACCACAGATTATCTTGAACCCCAACCCTTACTCTGAGCTCAATTCTACCAACAAGTTTAATCCTAATATTATCCACGACTCTGTTTACTATCACCCTAACCCCAAACTAACCTCAAAACTAACTCTAATACTAATTATAACCCAAACTCCACTGTCTCTGAGACCCTAACACTAAAACTAGCCTACCACTTTCAACCTGACTAAATCTAATTATGAACCTAGTCCTGTGACTAACCCTAAACCTACCTCTAACATGAACAAAAACATCAATTCTGTATATAACACTATTCTAACCTCGAACTAAAAATAACATGAAGCATAAGTCAACAGTTACCTCCAAACCAAGCTTTAACAAAACTCCCAGTGCTACCTGAAACCTTAATCCCAGTCCCATCCATAACCCTGATACTAAAAACTAACCCTAAACTGTCTCTGTACCCTAGCACTAACATTTAATGTTCACCCATAATTCTCTCTACCCAAATTCCACATTTAATGCTCACCCATAATTCTCAAACGTCAAACCTATTTCTAACTGTATCTTTAACCATAACCCTGACATTAGCCATAGACATATTTCTTTTCCTTTATCTACCTCAAAATTTAGTCCTGATCTTGATTCTTACCTTGACCTTAAAAATAACCACTATACTATCTCCAAATTTATCTGGAGTGCATGTTCTAACTGTAAACCTCCTCTAACCCTCACTGTAATCAAAATCCTGCCTCTAAATCCCTTTCTGACCTCAAACCCAGCTGTAACCCCAGCCCTAACTTCAAACCTGGACCATGACTGAGGCATATGAGCACCCACTAGCGTCCTGAGTGTCCCTGCTTTGCGTCCTCTTCCAACTTCCCTCACTGGCTTTGTGTAACGAATCAGGAAAGAGTGCTGGTATTCAGGGTCTTAGAATTATTGTACATAGTGTTATCCAGAGTTTGTCCTGCTTCGAGGGACAAAAAGCAAACCAGCTTAACAAAAAATAAATGTCTGGGGATTGGAAAAAGAGAAGAATTATTGATTCAAAGAACTGAGAAATTCAGTGGTCCTCACACTGCCACTCTTCCACTGGGTTCATTTTCAAGTTTCTTGTGCCAACACCCCAGGCCTATAACATACTACAATCAACTCCAGTGGAAAAGAGTCCTGTTTTTCCTAGCTGCTTAAGCCTACATTTTAGGATTTGTTTACATGGAATCTATTTGGCTTTGCTCAGGCCTTATTACTATACTTAAGTAACTATGGCTAAATTTAAATAATGGTCTATATTGACCAGCTCTGAACCCCATGCCCACTTCTGGAGATTAGGAGCAGCATGGATCAATGCCAATGTGTATACTCATACTTGCATTTGGTGGGAAATGTGTCCCTGAAAGAAAAATTAGGTTACTGTTAATAAGAGAATGGGAAATGGATGCAGTAATGGCTAAAACCACAAATGGCCCCTATAAATCTTGAAGCAGAAATTCCCTTGTCTACCATCTAGCCCGACTTTCTCATTTTATGAATGAGGACTTTGTGGCTTTCACTTCTTAATTTTTTTTAAATTTAACAAGCCATCAAGTTGGGGTTGGTTCACATTTTGTCCTTGAAAATTTGAAGACTACTTAATTACACATGTTTACAAAGCAAAGAATTGAATACTGAACAGGAATATAAACAATGACCTTCTGTCTCAGGCAATGTTGGTGCTTGCTGGGAAACAAGTAACTCATGACTTTGTTTTCTTTCTAATTCATTAACATGAATTATTTCGATCAGTAAAATTATGTCCTTTCTTCTCCTAATCTATCCACCCAGAGCATACATATTCAAATTCATATGTTGGACTGATTTTCGTAGTGATTAATTCTATGTGTCAAGGAAAAAAAGGCAATGGGACGATAAATACAAAATACAATTAAGCATTTGGGAATGGCACTGTTCAACATTTCTTATGTGCACTTCAAATTCATTACATTTGTTTTATTTGGGAAGACAATTAACAAGAAGATGTAATTTGAAGACAATTTAAAGGTAGAGAAAAACTCATCATAATGATAATTTGAGAAAAATATTGTATTAAAATTCCAGGTTTCTCCCTTGTTTGGATGAATGAAATGAAAAATTCATAAGATAAGGATTTAATCAGTCAAAAATCTAAATCCATCACAAAATTATTCACTAAGTACTATCCATGTACTCAGTACCTGAAAGAATACATTAAAGAGATCCACATCTTGGCCAAGAATGTGAATGAGCAGAGGACAATGACTAAGGGTTGATCTGTGGTGCTGGACAGACCTGGCTCTGACATTCACTGTCCAAATGAGCACCACCATCAATCAGATTGCTCTACCTGTAATGTCCACCCCATTGCAGAACCAAGATGAAATGCATACATTAAGATCCTTTCATAAAAATTTACAGGTGAATTCAGATGTTCTTAAAATTTTTTTCTAATGCTATATTTTTGTACTTGTTTCCTTTCATATATTTTTTAAAAATATGTTTAGTGATTTGGAAGGTAGGTTTCATGAGTAGAATTCTACTAATGCTTTTCTTTAAATCTATCATTTTGCTTCAGAAAGCAAATGTTCTATCATCCTCATCCTGCTAATAATTTCCCATGATCCATACATATCTTAATAATTTCCTTGGTCGTCTCTTTAAATTAAAAGCTATAGAATAATTTCTTATTTTTGCCAAAACATTTATTATAATTTTGACTCTTCCTATCTGCAATTACAGGGTCAATAAATTTTGTGCAATATTATTATGTATTCTATAAATCTAATTTTGTGTAATAGCTTTATATATGTCCTTTATGTTCTATATGTATTTTTTTAAATTGTTATTATTTTATAACATAATTTGTTTTAATATTTAACCATAGGTTATTAATATTGTTTTTCTAGTGTTTTCTTGATCTTGACATATGTATTGATTTTATGGACCCAAATTCACATTTCTATCAAAGAATATAATTTCACTAGTTTTGCAACTGAACATAAGGATGAACATAAAACTCTGTTCATAAAATTTTATAATCTGACTGTGTACATATTTGTCCAAAAGTCTTTGTGCATTAGTGGTATGAAGTGGCATGAAGATATAATTTTAGTCAAACCTGCTCTTTTTCCTTTTTGAGAAGTAACCTGTTTTTGCTCTCTTAGGTAATCACTCTTTTTAGCTGAAAATGTATGAATGCATTTATCTTGAGTTACTGTTTGAAAATGTGTGAATGTATTTATCTTGAGTTACTGTTTGAAAATGTATGAATGTATTTATCTTGAGTTACGTTAATTGAGTCTTACTTTTAGAAAATATTTCCATTCATTGATCTTATAATTGCAGATTCAAAGAGTTAATTCTTTAACTGCATCTTTTTCTGTTCTATTGTTTTCTTTTATATAATTTTACCTTTTATCTTTTTCTTTTTCTTCTGCTTTCTGAAACGTTTCTCTGCACAATGTTCATCCACTTTCTATTGCTTCTACTGTGTATCTTAATTCTCCCTTGAATTTTACATCTCATCACACTGCTTTATTTTTTAATTTGTCCATTTTTTGTTTACTGCTTTCATTTTATCTCATGAATGATTTCCTAGTCTTTCAGAGAGACCACTATGCCCTTTCCCTAATCCTCAAGATTTTCATCAGATTCTTAAGATAATTTTAAACTATGCCCTATCTTTAGTCTCCAGTCCAATGTTCTTCTTCTTTTTTTTCTTTTTTCTTTTTTTTTTTTTTTTAACTCATATAACTTCCCTCACTCCTATCCCTCCTTTCTGAGTTGGGATATCCATGCCTAGCATTTGACAATGGTGAGCTCCAGTGGAGTGTTAGCCTCCCTTTTACCCACTTGAATGTTGGCAGCTTTTCCTCTTCAAAGTTAATTCAAAATGATGTCAAGTTTATGAGTACAGTACAGATTTAAATTTATAAAGCTCACATGGCAAGCCTTCTGGACTAGTATTGAAGTCTTTTCTCTACAAATTAGAAGATTTTCTAACTCAACTAGAATGAGCTATTGTTTTTAGTATTTGAAATATAGTTAAGCCTAAAAGATCAAAAGATTAAGTAATAAAGCAATCATTATTGCCATCTAGCTCTCCTTTGTTCTACCCTCATTTGCAATTTCTTTACTTGGATAATAAACAGGAATCTCATCTCTCTCTGCTTGCTGACATACTGTGTGCGTGCATGAATCTAGAGGGAGTTGTGAAGCTGATGAGAGTGAAAATTATGATAGACGTCTTCTGTAAGTTTTCCCACATTTTAGAAGGATAGCCATCTCTTTTCGTCTGTCTTTGTCATTTAAACTCCTAGTGTCTGGGATTAGGCACAAGAAGGGTAAACGTATCAAAGATTTTCTTTGTCTTCCTTCATGCTATTTGTTCTCCTCTGCATTAGCCAGAGAAGCACATGCAGTCCAAGAAACTCTATTTCCATCTGACTACGTCAATAACGTAATTAGTAAAGCTCTATTTGGACTTAGACCTTTGCTGTTCTCTTTTCTGTTTGGGTGTAAGTCACGTTAAGTATTCTTGCAGTTCCCCACACTCCATGAACAGAAAACTTGGTGAGGTTATATCTAGAACACACATATGTTCACTTCAAAAACACGTGTTTGTGGAATTCTAAAAGTAATTTTTCAGTAACACAATTCTAATTTACAATGAGAACAAGGTGAGGTGATTTTTAGGTTATTCCTTTTACTCATTCATAAATATATTTTAAATGGTAAGCATAATACAGAAATTAAACTTCATTCATAGCTACACTCATTTATGAGTAGCAGAAGTAAAAGCAAAACAAAACCAATTTTTCATGAGTATAAATAAAACCATAAGCAACATATGCAACACTGAGAGGGAATTTGCAAAAATCTAAGAGTTACATTCAACCTCCTGCCTAACTGGAAGTTAGCTTAATATTCTATAATTCAAGCAAGTTTTGTGTAGTTTTAGTTTTTCAGACTATTCAGATACACAAATGCAAACTTCAGAGCAAGTTTCTAGAAAAGAAAGTGCGTATACTATTAACATCTACTTATCTTGCTCAGATTTAGCATATAATTCCTACTGTTGTTGGTTTTTAAATATTTCTTGACCATGGGTCTCAATAATGAATTCTTTCAAGAAGCAGTTTTAACAATTTAATATTAGAAATGAACTAAAGTATCAACAAATTAAACATGATTTCCTGTACTCAAAATAAAGGTTAAGTCCAAAGTATTGTGGGAGCCCACTGTTTTTCAAATTTGGCAAAAGGAGGAGAAAAAAACTTTTTGGATCAAATAATTTATTAATATTAATTAAATTCTGAAGATTAACGATATTGAACATTTTCTATTTTTGCTAATCAGGCAAGAAACGCTACTTGGTAACTATATGGATATCTGTTTTTACCTTGTTATTCCCTATTCTTGCTAAATTTTCTCAGTCCACTCACAAAATTAAATTGCAATGGAAAAATATTTATTGAATATCTGTAAGTGATATAGGGCCCTTTTGTAGAGAGATAGACCTCCATGAAAGGAACAGTTGGTCTAAATTCTAGATCACCATCTATATTATGTACATGTGCGTGCCTGTGTTAGACAGTTTGGCCTCCTATAAGCAAGTACTAGGTGGCTTCTGAAAAACGGAAATTCATTTCTAAGTTTTGTGGAGACTGGAAAGTCGAAAATCAAATTTGGTGCCTTGGGAGGGCTTGTTTTCTGGTTGATAAATGATTGTCTTCTCATGGTGTCCTCACATGGCAGAAGGTGCAAGGGAGGGAGTAGTCAGAGGGCTCTTCTCTAAGGGCACTAATCCCATTCACCTAGGCTCTGTCCTGATGACCTAATCATCTCCAAAGGGCTCACCCCCAAATGCCATCACATTGGAGATTAGGCTTCAACATATGAATTGGGTGGGGAGAAAACATTCAGTCTGTAACATTGCCTAACATCAGGAGCTGGCCTGTGCAATGACCTTTTCTGGATATGGCCCTGTCAAGAGTATAGTAGAGATAAATTGTATGACAACAACAATTCTCCCACACATCCCACATCCCACTTGAGCCTCAGAAAGTCACATTTTATGTAGATAATATTTGATTCCATATAAAATATGTTTTAAGTGTATTTTCATTACTTTAAAAAAATGTGAAAAATCCAGGTTTAGAAAGTATATTTTCATTATTCAGAGTTCTTTCAGTTTTATTAGTATGTCAAAATCAGAACTGGCAATAACTATGTAATTAGAAACTCCCTCTCTTCATCATTGGTTTCTGTAAAAAGGAAAAACTGTGTGCCCTAAACTTTATCAAAACCTAACAAAAGGAATATTTATGTATGAATATGTAAAATTTGTCCGAAGCATAAAAACTCCTCCTTACTTCTATACTTAAGAATTCATTTGACAAATGCTATGCATAGCTCCAAGCCCCCAGATTGTTTAATTTTTCTTATTATTTAATAACTCTCTTACTGAACAATGCCATTTGTTATTGTCCAAGGTTGAGTTTTTTTTGTTCGTTTGCACATTTGTTTGTTTACTTTGGTGGTTGATTGGTTTTTCCTGTGGGCATACTATGTACCAAATTGTGTTATAGGTAAAAAATAGAGAAATAAGACAGAAACAAATCTTGTTCTTCTAGAGATCATTTCTGGGGGGAAAACTGAGAATCAATAAAGACAAGCAATAAGTAAAACATACAAATTGACGCTTTGGACAAAGTACTAAAGAAAAAAATAAAATAAGGGGTCAGGGAACAACTGGCAGGTTATGGATTTACTTTCTAAATGGATGGTCACAGTTCTCACAGATGAAGTGGCATTTGACCAAAACCTTCTGAAGGAAGGGACAATTTCATGCAGTTATTTTAGAAAAGAACATTTTTAAACAAAGTAATAGCCAATGCAAAATCTCTCATATAGAATCATAAAAAACAGTAAAAAATTAGTTTCATAAAAAAAAAAGCAGTTGGGGACCAAAAACAATACCTGGTAGAGTCTTGTAGCCATTGTCATGACATAAGATGTTTTGTTGTTGTTTAAATGAGATAGAAATTCATTAGAAGGATTTGAGCAGAGAGGTTCCATGATCTGATTTACATTTCATAAGACCAGGTGTTGCTAGGTTGACAGTGAACTCTAAGGGTAGACTTTAGATCCTCTGTTGACCCTACCCTTAATCTACTTAATGTTGGACACAAAAGCCTAACTGCCACCTGCCAACTCCTGTGACCTCCTTGCATAACATGTTTTCTATGCCCTCATACTCAACAGGCTGGAAGTGACACAGCACCCACCCAGAGTACACTCAACCTGTGATGTGACTCATGGTAGCAGGCAAATATCTACCTCAGCTGCCACACTCCTTTAGGACAATAGCTCTGAGATTTTTTCTCCACTGTCACCCAGAGGGCACCTTTGGGATTAAGCTCCAGTGATTATAAGTGATACTTTTTTTTTTTTTTTTTCCTGAGATAGAGACTCACTTTGTCACCCTTGACAGACTTGCCATGATGTCAAAGCTCATAGCAACCTCAAACTCTTGGGCTCAAGAGATCCTCTCGCCTCAGCCTCCCAAGTAGCTGGGATTGTAAGTACCTGTCACAACGTGCATCTATTTTTAGAGACAGTGTCTTGCTCTGGCTCAGGCTGGTCTTGAACTCCTGAACTTAAGCAATCCAGCTGCCTGGGACTCCCAGAGTTCTAGGATACAGGTGTGAACCACCCCACACCCATTCCCAAGCAGTGACATCTTATTTACATACATAATTTTTACTAATTTTCTCTCCTCTTGACCCTACTTTTCTAGTTTCTAACAGTATTTCTTGGGAATACTTCTCAAATAAACTTACATTTATTTTAATATTTTTCTTAGAATCTTATTTTAGGGGAACTTGAGCTAAAATTAGGTTAAAGAGTAGAAACAGGGAAGTATTTTGTAGGACATTGCATTGTAAGATGTAGAACAGAGTCTGATAGCTTGGTGTCTAAGACTATTAAGACTTTAATAAGTATTTGGTTTATTTTACAAGAAAAATGAATGGAAGAAATAAGATGAAAGATAATATTTACCCTCAGGAGCTACAAAACCATGAAATCTTTTAAAAATATCAAAAGACCCAGAATCAAAGTTTATGTCCTTATCCTAAGTAGATCAAAAATAATAGAGGAGAAATACATATATATGACATATATTGAAAGCACAAAAGGTTTCATATGCATTAATATAGATCATAAATATTTCACAGTATAATTAATACAGAAATGTTTAAATATTATCTGTTCCTCTTGAAAAGATCACATCAAAAAGGCAAAAATAATTGAATTATTATCATATATATATTTTTTGTATTGTGGTTGACTCATGGTTAATTTCTGAGTTCATGATTTATTAAGAAGTAAAAAGAAATGAATTGTTTAGAAGACAGAAGACCTCATCATATTTTTGTCTTTGTAATTAACTGCTGTGTGACCATACGAAATATGGTTAATCCTCTTGGCCTTGGTTTGCTTTTCCATAATGTGGGAGGATTGAGGATAACTTCTACATTATCTCATAAGTCTAAGGACCTCTGTACTCAAGTATAGTAACTCATATATTATTGAGATAAAGCCCTCTTACCATGTTTTACAACAAAATTCAAGATAAATTCTGAATTTTGTTAAATTTATAATTATCAACAAATTATTACGTTTCACTTATAAGATAAAAATTTATTTTACATGTGTGCCCCTAACTTGAAAAATGAAAACATCAAATTATGAAAGCATTTATTAGCATTCTACATGAACTGTGTAAAGTGTAGAACAGAAGGGTTTTTTAATCTTGAATTTACTCGTGTAAATGTAGAAATTGATGGTTTAAGGATGTATGTTTTCCAAAATGTAATGATTATCATTTCTTTTTCTGATGGCGTCTATATGAAGTCTGAGAAATATGGATGTGAATTATTTTAAATATTACTATTTGAAATAAATCTAAAAATTCAATTAGCTTATGAACACATAGGATAGAAGACCACAGTGATAATTCTGTGGGGTTGTATTAGGACAAAATGATAGACGCAATAAGGAAAAAATTGTAGCTTACAATAGGAAAGAGCTAAGAATTGTTTACAAATAGTAAGACAGGTTGAAATAGTGACATTGGCTTCTAACCTTTTTAAATGTTTAGATAATTCACTGTACCAGGGCTATTGTACCAAATATTTTCTGCCTTGGGTGGAAAGTGAGACAGGGTGACCTATAAAGTTTCTTCTAACAGTAAAATACTACATTTTTCTAACCACTAGAGAATATATAATATCAAAAGGAGGCATGCAATAACTCTTACTGAATGTCAAAATATCTGCATCCATTTAAAAAATCTGCTACATGTACAAACATTGAAAGAAACAGTGTGTTAATCTCTATGATTCAAAATAAATTTTATTTTTAAAATAATGCCAACTTTTTTAAAATCTAATTTTTGGAACTAGCTGAGCTTTTTTGGCTTCATCGTGTGATTTATCTTGTGACTGGGCTTTGGACAATCATGAATTGCTACATTGAAAGGGGATTCAATCTTTTTAATAAGAACTCTTACTTTGTTTAACAAAAAAGTATACTTCTGAATTATATTATAAACCTCAACTTAAGAATGTATTACTCATACAATTGTCTCATTGATGATTAGATCTAATCCTGCAAGAGTATGTATTTTATGGGAACAGGAAGGTTTATCGTAGGTGTTATTCATGTCATCTATTGATTTATCCTCTGATCCATAGGGATAAAGTTGCCTTTCACACTTCAAACTGTCAATCATCTCATTTTCACCTGCTGTGATGTGCATTGAAGACCTTCAGATTACATCTGTTATGGAATGCAGCCATGATAAATATTTATAGGTATATTTAGAAGGACTCAATGATGAGCCACATTTTAATCAACATCAGACTTAGATGAACTATGTAAATGAAAGAACCATGCATTAAAATGACAACACAAAATTGTGTGAAAGTATTAATTAGAGTTCGCATGGAGCTGAGCATGAGACTTGAAATCAAGGACTGTTCTGAGTTATGTTTAGTTTAAATCACGTCTTTGGAGGGTTAAAATCATGGCCCCGATGTGAGTACTACTCTTGAGGAATCTTTCTGAAAGATGTGAAGTGCCACATATACTGACAAATTGAAACAAATATTTCTATTTTTCTCACAATTCTTTCATTACAGATATATTGGCTAAGATAGCTTTTGCATATCCCTCTGTCTATGTTACCATAATGTTAAGATAAACAAGATGGTGTGTCTAAATCCCTTAAAATGGAGCCCCTGAATGGAGTTTTAAACAACTATATTCCACTATATATTATTGAAATGTTTCAGGAGATGTGGCTTAATCATGAGGCTACCTGAATTCATGCACTAATGAGTCATGTAATAAAGGAGGCTTAACCAGACTATTTAAGTCGCATGGAAAAATTACTTAGAAAAAGGTTATTTGAAAGGCACTGTTCTCCTTTAGTTTCTTTTTCAGAATGACAGGATTTAAAACTATGTAACTCAGTGCAGCCTCTCTCATTTTACATACGTAAAAATGATTATTAGAAATGTGTTATTTCTTTAAGCAAGTCTATTTATTTAAATTTATTTAAATTTTATAGATACATACTTTAAATCACTAAGCACAAGTTAATTAATACTACAATTATTAGAATTGGTCTTTAATTTGTTAATGTTGCAATAGACTTTTGGGGTTCTTTCCTTGGCCAGAATGACACATTCATTTATTTTTTTTATTTATTTTTTTTTTTTTTCAGTCTCTTCAATCACTTTTATTTTTTTTATTTTTTTTTTATTTTTTTTTTTTTTATAATTTATTTATTTTTTTATTGTGGAGAAGGGGCAGGGAAAGAAGGCGGGGGAAGAGGTGAGTGACAGGGTCGGGCCAGTGGCATGGTACCACATTGGCTGTATCTAGGTA